>JARLTB010000076.1:0-227500 GCA_030141615.1 Unio pictorum
CAAGAACCTTGTAAAGCATTAAATTATCAATGAAAGCATAAATGATACTAAAATTATTGATAATTATTGCTAACACAAACTAGAGCTGACCAGGTCAATGGGCTGCCAGCAGGGCAAAAGTCAAAATTGTGTACTTTTTTTTAACAATACATTTTATGCCATCACTATTCATAAAATCAATAAATATTTGCATTTGTCACAAGAACAACCTTTCTTCTTTCATATTATGCATCAATAAAATTGTGTTTTTCTTTCTTTTCATATTTAAAAATATGTTTGAAGTATGTAATGGGCAAACAAATTAGTACAGCCGCGGTTTTTCCGAAGTTTAAATTTTACATACATGTGTATTTTAAGGCTTGGGATTATGCGTGGTATTTCCCATGTTACTATATTTAGCACGATTGTAAAGGTGAGAATGACCTACATCTTGATATCTTTAATGTGTAACGCGGTTTTGTTTTTGCCAAAAAGTGTAAATTTAAGTTTTAAAATTATTTTATAGCTTTATTTCTGTATGAACAGCGGAAATTTCCGTGACGTCACGCGAGACCACCGCGCTTTTTAAAGTATACTGGGAATAAGCCATATGCAATGGCTTGCCTATCGCTTTTGTCAAGCAAGTGGATGTAAATTCAAGAATTAGATTGGCCTCTGATATTCCTTACTTGGATTATTTATCACCAGTTTGTAAGTAAAATTATTCGTTTTTAATGTTTTATATTTTTTTGGTCTGTATTTGAAATCATTAATTGAAGGTCCTATTCTACGGTTCAAGAAAAACCCTTGGACTCTGGAGTCTGATTTCTTCGGCAATGTTTTACACATGAAATAGGCATGCAAAAATATGTTCAAGTGAAGCTTGACGTGTTATTTTACGTATTTAAAGTAAATTTGGTGACATAATGTCTTTTATTCTTGTATGAACATGTAATAATTAATAGATTAAACCACAGGGGCTCGTATCGTTGCTTACAATCGACCGGTCCTACATATACTATATAATAACTACAAGGGAGGACACTTCTCTCCTTTCTCGCACGACCCATTTAAGAATAAACGCTGTTATTTCAAGCCACATTTCGCCTAGAGTAATAAATTGGGTATAGATATTTAGCTCAGACATTTGACTATGTATCCCTGTCAGCAGTTTGACTAAATATCATACCTTTAAGGAATGCCAAATCATTTTCCCACGGTACCGCTCGACACGTACCTGATCGCGCCCGCTTAATATTCAAGAACAACGCGCTGAATGGAATACTGCACTCTCATTGGCCAACCGAAAATTACGTACGCGTCTATTTATAAGTTAGTCCGGGAAATTTAAATTGCTCTATTGTCCAAAAGAAGCAGACGAAATAAGAATAAAATATGACGGAATCACACATTGTTTCATGGTAAGAATTATCAAAATGTGAAGACCATCTTTTGTTTTAAATTTATTAAACAATAAAGATCACAACTGTTTGCAAATCTATATACTCCTTAAAATGGTATATGATTATATGATTGTTGTCATTACTATGTGTCAATAATAGAAAATGTAAATAAAAGAGATCCTCTCCATTTCTGAAAAATCTCTGCAGCTTGCATAAAGCACCATTTCAGATTTAAGATTTAAAGTATGCATTGTTACATGTATCATTGTATATGACAATTCATCTCAAGAATACCCTTCCTTTCCTCTTATATTTTCAATTTAGTCATAATCATTTCTAATATAAATTATGTGAATCTTTTCTGCATTTGTTTGCAGAATGCAACAAAAATATCCATAAATGCTGAAACACATACTTCAGTGCGGGGCTTCAGTATAGTATTAAATAACTATATTTACAACATGTATTTTACAGATTTCTAAGGTTGTAATTATTTGGTACCAAATGAAGGGTGGTTAATCTGTTTGAGAAATTTCACATTTCCTATAGGTATTCCAGCTATATTGGGGCAGTGTTAGAAGTGCTATCCAACTAACTGCATTTTTAAACTTTAAGATTTTAAGCATAATATCTTTATAAAGTATTCCTTTAGTACACTAGATTACCAAAGTTTAGTTGTCATTGAGTCATTTCATCAGGGTCTTGGATCACATCTCAATCTCTATTTTGATGAGAATATTTTATTATAGTATTTTTAAAAAAAGATTACACAGGGGATACTGTCACAGCCTATGTACCATTCTATCAATCCATAATTATATTAATAAATGTACAGAATCTCCTTTAACACTGCTGAATATAATGACATGACATTATGGAATATGATTGATGTTCATCAGAAATACAAGTTTTAGAATTTTATATTATCTCTTATGTGGAGAAAAGTGGATAAGACACTGTTTTTCAGAATCTTCAAATTTGTATGTATCATAATTGAGAGCCATGATATTACCTTTATAATGGAATTTAGGATAAATGTATAAATAATGTATACACAAATTTTGCATGTTGCAAGTTTTAACTAACACCATATGATAATATACTGAATACATGTAGGTCATAAATATAACACTGATCCAAACACTGTAGACACATATTTCCATAGCATAAAGTTACTCCCATTGACATAACTGGGAAGCACAGGGATTTGCAATTATGAGAAAAAATGAAAATTCTAATGCACTTACTGGTAGTACTTGAACTAATAAATAATGACATTGCCGATATTATTCCTTTATGATGTCACCCGAAAATCTATAGTCTGGACATATCCATTCCTCCTCCTGAAGTTCATGTTCATCTCCGAGCAAACCAATGCACTCATAATGATGCCATGTATCACACATGTCACAACAAACACTATCAACTACACAGTCCTCCTGACATCTTCCACATGGCCACTTAGTTGTCTTTGATCGTTTCCCTTTTCCCTTTCCTGTCTTTTTCTTTACTGCTTTTCTTTTTACTAATTTATTCAGGCTTCCTTGCTTTACGGAGGTGGAAGAATAATCTGATCTGTCTTTCCTCAACTGACTTTGCTTAGAACTAGAGCTTACTTGTGCTTCGGAAGAAGATTTTACTTTACTGTCTCTTCTCATTTGAATTTGCTTCCTGTGTGCTTCTTCTTTCCTAGCCTTAACTTTTAGCTTGAATTCTCGTCTAAACTGCAGATGACATTAACAAATACTTACTCACTACCTCCTCTTTTAACTTCTGAACATGTAGAGAGAAATATTCATCATCTTCAGTGTTAAAGATCTGTGACCACTGTTGGATCAGTGTCTCATTTAGAAGAACCCTTGATGTTACAAAGTCATAAAAGCTTTTGCCATATAAATTTACATTTTCCACAGTTTCAAGTTTTCTGATGACCTTGTCTAACTCTTGGAAGAAATGAAAGGCTTTATCACATACACAGCACAGACCACTCCTTACATTTTGCATCTCTGTATCTCAGTCATGGAAACCTTATCTTCTGATGTTTCCATTAGGTCACTTTCATATTGGATGAGTGTATCTAACATTATTGCTTGGTAATACAGTTTGTTCACATAATCCCTGGAATTATTGCTGTACAAGTTTTTTCTTACAGCACTTCTTTTTCTGTGTCTAAGTGTTGCAACACACCAACCGGCTATATATCTCAATTTTGCTCTTCCACTGCTTGTATCTTCAAAGACAGTTCTATTGCGTTTGCTTTTAATGGGTCAGAGATATCAGCCACAAGTTTTGCTCTCAGCTTCATTAATATCCCAAATGCATCTATATAATGGTTCGGTTTGAGATCTGTGCACACAAAAAGCTGCGTTACATAATTTCTGTACTGATAAACTTTGTGACTGCAGCATAAAATAAAGTCAATGTTTTGTTCCTGATGTTTCATTCTGAGAATGTACCCCTTAAGTCAATTTCATTCACATGCATACATTTTTTTCTCAATGATCAGTCATTTTATATATAGTAACAGTGTGAATCTCAATAGTTTATAAGTTCTGACAAAAGGGATATGACCCTTGCGTACAGACACTGACCTATGTGGACAAGTCATCTGCATGATTTTATTTGTCTCTAAATGGCCATTAATTCTATAAATGGTTATATGATGTGGATTTCATTGTTATAATGAGGTTTGCATAATAAGCATTATATATAATACCTCTTATGCAAATCTGTACTAACCCATTTTGATCATATCTGTAACCAACTATACATAAATCATAATATGTGTGAATGTTTATGCATATATATTACTTTGCATCCATCCCATCTCTCTGTCTCTCTCACACTCACACACATGTACTCCTTTGAACTGAGTCCAAGTTGTTGTGGATAACATAGTGTAAGACACTGAATTACAGGTGTGAAAATCAGAGAAAGTAAAAATATGGTATGAAATGAAGATGAAATTACTGATTGAAACATATGTTGTCTATTTCAAGTATCCTTAAACAGGAGTGTGTATATAATTTTTGTAATAGTTTATTGTTAACGAGTTCAAAGAAAAATGATATTGTCACTGGTGATAAACTGATAATATCATTCCTATGGATGGTATCTCAAATAAAAACTGAGTGATCATTGCTATTCATTGATGCAAAATGTTACAAATTTAGGAATTTCAGGACTACATGTATTACTGTCTGAGAACTTAGTATATGTGTGTGTGTGTGTGTGTTGAAGTTTTTACACATATACATCCAAATATTGGTGAAAATGATAAACAGAACAGGAAAAAAAAATTCAAAGAGAAGGAAGATTTTTTAAATTGTGTTTTATCTTTTCCTCTTTTATCACACGAGGTCTGTTATTAAAATACAATGTTCAAATTACCTTCTGTTCATCTATGTACTTCTGACAAAACATAATGATGTGGAATCAGGCTGTGAATCTTCTCATAACTGATAAAGATTTCTAATCTGTCATGGTACACATCATTTGGCACAGGCTTCAGTTGAAAGAAATCACCAGAAACAATGATCTGAATGCCACCAAATGGGAAATTGCTTTCCTTTACTGTTCTGAGCACCTTCTCTATTTGCAGAAATAATTTCAGAGATAGCATGGAAATTTCATCGATAAAAAGAGTGTCAACATTCATAATCCTTCTTTTAATATCTATCATATCATCATTATTTTTATTCTTATCTATCAAAATATCATCGGGGAAACGACCGTCCTGAATGCCCGAAAACTTGTGTATTGTCATTCAGTGCAACTGAGAAGCAGCTATACCTGTACTGGCTGTTAAGTAAACTGTTTTCCATATTTCTTTCAGTCTTTTGCTTAAATTATTAACTAGGAAGCTTTTACCATACTAGCCTGCCCTAATATCATGATATTGTGACCTGACATTGCGGCGTGTACGATATCCTCCATCATACAAACACGTGCCAGCATCAGCAACACTTCGATCCAAGTGAAAACACCCGCCATATGTCAATGTATTTCAGCCAATCAAAAAATTACGATTAAAACTCTAAGCCAACATGCGTAAGTTTCGGTTGGCGAATGAGAGTGCAGTATTCCAGTCAGCGCGTTGTTCTTGAATATTAAGCGGGCGCGATCAGGTACGTGTCAAGCGGTACCGTGGGAAAATGATTTGGCATTCCTTAAAGGTATGATATTTAGTCAAACTGCTGACAGGGATACATAGTCAAATGTCTGAGCTAAATATCGGTACCCAATTTATTACTCTAGGCGAAATGTGGCTTGAAATAACAGCGTTTATTCTTAAATGGGTCGTGCGAGAAAGGAGAGAAGTGTCCTCCCTTGTAGTTATTATATAGTATATGTAGGACCGGTCGATTGTAAGCAACGATACGAGCCCCTGTGGATTAAACTGGATAGCGATAGTTCTCCCCCCCCCCCCCCCCCCCCCGATACATACGTGACCGACTGACATGTTTGTAAACACGATTAACCAAAAGGAAATTGGGCTCTGTTACCATTCTTTATTTCTTTTCCTTGTCTTTTATTGTTTAAATTTGAGCCAGGTCCAACATTTTGGATCAGTGTTTAATAACGATGAAATGACATTGTAAATCTAGTGTTACGTATATTCGATTTAAATCATTTATTTTTGTTTTATTTGTTTATGTCAGATTCAAATTTGACATTTGAAGTTTAAAATGCATTAATTGGGATATATATATTTTTTTTAAAGTGGGATGATCTGTACTCTACTTGTAAACACCAGATGTTGACCTCATTTCTGACCTTGCTTCAGAGTTTGTAAACAATCTTTTAAAATGATTGGCTGATTCCAAGGACATTATGGAGCTTTGTTATAAGCATCTTTTTATTTTTAGTTCTTGAGAGTAAAAATAACTGATTCTCATCAAGATCATACTGTGTGTACGTGTTTTTGTGAATGTAAGTTTGTTATAAAGATTCTAGAAAGTCATGTGACCCCTTGTTTACGTAAAAACAGGTATATAAATTATTGTTTTGGGAGTGAACCATTCAGGAGAGTCAGGGCTGTTAAAATATTAAGTTGTGTTGTTTTGAGTTATTTTAAATTACCTTGTACTGGAAATTATTTCAATTCGTTTGGATCAAGAGGATTTATATTGTGTTATTTATTTGGAAAACATTTGTGCTCATTGAATTTTATTAGACCAGAACTGACTTCATCACGTGACATCGTCTTCCATCTTGGATACTTCACAAAGATTCGAACTGGAATTATTAGGACATTTTATTACCAGGACTTTTGCAATTTCAATAGTGAATTATATTGTGAATTATTTTTGGATTAATTTTGGAATTGATTCTTAAAACCATAAGTTCATTTTTCTTTTCTGAAAAAATAATTGTGTTCAATAAATTGTTTATTAAGTTTTTACAAGCTTGTTATTTTCACTCTTTCTATGTTACTCTAGCTATAGTCTGAGTTAGTCCTACATATAAGACCCGACGCTGATCTTTATGTTTCTGGCAACACAAAAACAAAATCAACATGTGCTATGTCTTACAGGTAGGACTATAGTCTGTGTCTACATCCTAGTTTGTTTGTACCCGATTTACATTATTTTTTCAATATTTTATTTCATATATAGGTCTTAAGGATGGTAGCAACAGCAAAGTTCTATTAATTGTATTTGCTGATATGATAAAAGTGCTTGGAATACTGTTATTAACAGATTAAAAATGTATTTTAAGTATCAGGAAAGACAACTCTGTCGACCTTGGTTTACTGGTCAGTATATAACAAATATTAAATGCAAGAAAAACAAAGGAACAGAAAAAATACTATCAAATGCAAGAAAAACAAAGCAACAGAAATAAAATTAAACAACTAGAACCAATAATAAAAAAACAATAAACCAACAAAATTAGATGAAAAAGAAAAACCAGAATTACACAGAAGTGAACAAAAGAGAAGAAAAAACTTAATATTTCAGATACAACTGGAAATAAAACAATTATGAAAATACTTTTTACCAAACTGTGTAAAGAGTTCTAATTTGGCAGTACTGTTTCCATTTCTTTTTCCTTTCTTCCTATAGTTGCATTATGTTACTATCTTTACAAATAAAGACTTCTGTATTTACTGTCTTACAGCATTATTAGAAACACTTGGAAACAAAGCTCTTGAAAGCAATAAGTTTTAGAAATAAATGCTCAAATTCTTTGCAAATCTATTTAATTAGGTTGAAAATATACATAGTGATATAAACCACTTGTGAACAGTCATTGTGGTGACTGGCCTGAATTTCAGACAGATTTTAATGTCTGTTTCTTATTCACTAATAAGAATATAAATTTTGTTGCTGATAAATACCATTAAGATTCATGTTGTTATGAGATCATGTTTCTAGATAATTTGTGCAAGTCTGATGTTGACTTTGAGCCATATAAATTATATTATAAGCAGAAAAATGTGTAAGTAACTTTGCAGTGTCATCCTTCATGCCGTTATCAGATGGGTACAAAGCATAAATGTCACAAACTATCACATCCGATTCTGCTTGCAAAGTCCATGCTGAGGACCAAATTTCACACAAGGGATACAAGCTTCATCAAACATGGATGTACAGAGCAGAAATTCTTCTGCATAGTTTTGTGAAATGTAATCTTTCTTTGTAACCATTTCAGTACCAGTCCATAAATGTAGTTCTTGCTCCTGGATTCATTACCTCACAGGGCTAGTGATATTATATTACAAAGGCAATTTCCATTTTCAGTTTTTATTACAGGCTGATAGTCATTGAGAGGGTAATCAGAACATTATTCCAAATACTTTAGTGATGTATAATCATTTCTTACAGTCTGATAATTAGTTTGTGACAAAGACAATCTTCTGTTATTACAGATTTATCCTGTCTTGCAACAGACTGAAGGTAACCCATGCCAAAAGAGGCAACCTAAATAGAAGCACACCAAATTTTGAATATTCACAAATGGTTATAAATATTGTTACATCTAGATATGAAATTTGAAAATTGTGCAAGTAATTGCAAGTACATGAATGCCCCCTGCTGCTTTGAATGATCAATTTGAATTGCATAGCATTAGATTTTCAGCATCTTTATTTGTCTCTTTACTAACATAAGTATATTCTGTATTACTGGATGGAATACCTATCTTTATATCTGCAATTCCTGACCATGACATAACCGTATATAAAAGTTTAATCATTGCCATATTTTTCAAGGAATTAAAATAAATTGATGACTTTTATGTACCGAAGTTTTATGTCTCTAATTTATATATTTCAGAATAATAAAAAAAAAATCTATCATACACAGTATTGTTTACGTATTTGTCTGTGTTACACATAATATTTATACAGTCTCTCTCTCTCTCTCTCTCTCTCTCTCTCTCTCTCTCTCTCTCTCTCTCTCTACAAAAATTCTTACAGTAAAACTTGATCCTTAAGGATGCTAATACTTGCTTTAAAGTTTATGCAAGAATATGTGTCTGTCTGTATGTGTGTGAACTGGATCTTTAATGTAGATTTAACAAGTATTCATTCATAACATTACAATGTCTGCAGTATGGCATTTGATAGGGATGTCTAGCAGAGGCATTATGCCCCAGACATGTAACATGATGTCCCATACAGTCACACAATGACGAGTCCTAACCAAAACATTCTAATACTTTGCCCCAAGCAAGGCAGTTGCTTGCAGTGTTTGAACACATGACCTCCCATATCCAAGGCAGATATTTTAACCACTGAGGCCAACAGAGTAGTTAATATTAACTTTTTATTGCAGTTTTGGTAACCAATTTTCTTATAAGTATTCTCAAATGAAGGAATTCTTTTGTATTGCTAAAAGTTAATATAAAGAAATATATATTTTTTGTCCAGGAAAATAATTGAAATTATAGTAATCTCATAGTGTTGTGTAACTTTTCAAAGTTGAGCATTTCCCAGTCATATCACAACAATGTCTCAAGTGATGTTTAAAGGGACTTGATTCAATAATTTTCTAGTGATTGATTTTTAATGAATTTGATCTTTTAAGGCCAGTGTAGTGATTAACAAACTTACTAAGTACCAGAAGTTGTTATAATTTTAAAACCTTCTGTAATTGTAGTTATTGTTCTGTTTTTAATTTTGTCAACCTATCTCAGACCTGAAACAAGCATTACAAGTACATGTACATGATAAAACAATGAGAAAAATTTTATCAATGCATGGGAAATATAATTATGGTTTTGCAACTGCTGAAATTAATTTCATTATTATATTATATTCTATAATAATATGACTCATCATAGTAAATCATTAATTGCAATTATAGTAAAACCTGTCTTGAGAGACCACCTCTCTTGAGAGATCAGAATGTCCATGCACAGATTTATTCAATATATACTAGTGTTATGACCTGTTATGAGAGACCATTACTTTTTGGCAGAGGGGTGGTCTTTCAAGACAGGATCTATTGTACTATGTATGCTTTTAAGTTCACTGTAATATTTTTAAAAAATGGTAGGCTCCATTTCTTCTTGTAGGTGATGTTAAATAGTAAAGTTCTTGATGATGAATAATTTTGTACTTGGAAAATGATGTGAGATAATAAACATATGGTAGGATCTTACAAGACAGTTATTTACAACATTTGGACATAATTCATGTTGTTTTACTGGAGATGGTGAGTAATTATCTGATATTTATAGAATAGTAGGCATTATAGCCCTAATAGAGTTGTCTTTCCTGGTCCTCAAAATAAGGCATCATAGCCCTGATAGTTTTCTTTCCTGGTCCTCAAAATAAGGCATCATTGCCCTGATAGAGTTTTCTTTCCTGGGCCTCAAAATAAGGCATCATAGCCCTGATAGAGTTGTCTTTCCTGGTCCTCAAAATAAGGCATCATAGCCCTGATAGAGTTTTCTTTCCTGGGCCTCAAAATAAGGCATCATAGCCCTGATAGTTTTCTTTCCTGGGCCTCAAAATACGTTGGATCCATTATAACCAATGTTAACAATTTGAATCAATTAATTTTAGTACAATTTTTGTTTTGGTGGTAATTTTATGCTTTACTCTCTTATTAGTCTCCAAATGTTGGCACTAAGATCCTTTTATTGTTGCTTCTTAGTGGTATTTACCAGGACCTGTGCAAAACACATACCAAATTCAACTGACCAGCAATAATAAAGTACTGCAATGCTTGCCATTAGAAAAGAGGCAGTTGTCACCAGAATATTCTGTTTAAAATAATGCTAATTTTAGACACATGGAAAACCACTCCTGTGTTTTCATGACTTGCAATATGAATATCATTTTCCTTAATTTAAAGACAATCATTCTTTCTTTAAATAAATTGAATTTTTGACAAAAAATAAGTTGCGATCCAATGTTTACACATGAAGTATTGTTGCACAGAATTCCACAAAGCACAGAATAGGCAGACATTGTGTCATATATATATATATATATATATATATTATGTAATCTTCAGGAAGAGGTAAACATTGCTAATTCTTTGTGGTATGTATGACTATGACTAGTGTTGTTCCGATTATTGATTATAATCGATCATCAGTTGGTTGGGCAGATAATCGATTGTGAACTCCATAATCGATTGTGTGTAAAGGGAGACTACTTTTTAGGTGTATGCAAAGCACAAAGGTTAGTAAAACTCCTAGCCACTAAAGTTGACCTGCAAATATGAAACCTTATGATTCATAATTAGGAACATATAGTCATTATTATATGGTCAAGTTGTTATGTTTGTTGACAATACATTTAATCACATTTTGTTGATTTGTTTCAGTCAAATTGCAACAACTTTTGTAGTATGTATAAATAATGGCAAACAAGAAAAACATGTCCTTCTATACTTTAAATTATAGACACATCACATGTCAATGAAAGAATTTCGGGGGATTGTAGCAGTATTTCAGTTACATATGACTGATCAGCCATAAATGATACAACATTGCGTTCATTTAACAAAGTTGTAGAACAAAATGAACACATAATGTAATATTATTGTCAGGTTAAAGTATACATGTCATTAAAAGAGATTACTCCTATACATTTATAAATATATTGAACTCTTGATCAAAGATATAATAACTGTTTAACAAAAATTAAAATGTGCTCTTAGTAACCGATTATAATCGATGATCAGTTGGTTAAGGGAAACCGATTATCGATTATGAATTTCTGACCGATTCCCATTACTAACTATGACTATCATTCAGTCACTATGTCCCAAACTACATATTTCAACTTAGTTTTTTCTTTTTTTATTGACTGTACATGTACCTTCATCCAATCAGTTATTGTCAAACATACCAGCATTATTTCACTTTTCTTAATAAAATTTCTTATAATTTTCATTTCCAAAAGGTAAAAGTTACTTTATCTTTGTATTCATAAAGTATTATATCGCCATTATCTTTCTCTTTTGGCTGTTACTATAAATAGCTGAAATTGAAACATTGCTTCTAGTCAGCTACTTTATAGAACTGAAATCAAGCAATCTGAGTTATTCATTTAATTTCAGTGAGTACATTTGAGTGATTACAGAACACAGAATGAAGTAAACTGATGAAGTTATGACGGTCACATGCAGCCTTATCACTGACCTGTGAAAAGAATGCTGTCTAATATGATGGTTGCAGAGCTACTTTTTCCATTTGCTATCCTGCTTTCACTGTTATCATCAAGTTTTGGATATGGTCAAGGTAGAATTTTGTTATTTTGCTCTGTGTGGATGTTATATTTAGTTACCTATTGTTGACTATTCTTCAGGACTAATGTGAGTGACATATGATCTCCAACATTGAAACAATGCTACTAATAGTAATATTGTTTGAAACAAGAAGTCTAATACTGTAGTTAATAATGATTGACCGCAGAATAGATTTACTTTATATAATAAATCTTTTGCCTTTTTCCTAATATGTTTTTTGTTGTTGTTGTGGTAATGCTTTATGTCACAACACTTCTGAATTATTCCGTTTGTAGCATATACTAACATTATTTTTAGTATTTTGTTTCTTAATTAAATAATGTAGATCTGATCTGATACACAGCTACCTGTGAATACAACCTGACCGATTTATTACCTTTTTAATGGTCTTAGACATTTATATCACAGAAATGCATCTAAACTTACAATATTCATTTCATAGTAAGCAGATGTATTTGATAAATTATACAATATATACTGACAGAATTAATTCCGTAATAGTTTGCACTATAAATATGTTTCAACGACACTTCATACTTGTACAGCTCACTCTGTGAGTTATAGTGGTTAAACTTTGTTGTATAAAATAAATTACCATACTAAATTATGGTAGATGATTACTGTTTTTTTTTTGCCCTGCACATTCAGATCATCTTTTTTTGTCCACATCTGACAAAATATTGCATTATCTACATTATTCTCAGAAAACTGCCCTGACACTTGACTGATTATCACTTTTATTTCTCTGCATTGGAATATATATTGCCTGACATGAGAATATTCACCCATGTATGCCTTCCATATATCTGTGTGTGTCTTATATACTTGATATTCATGATAATATTTTTAGCAAGTCATTTAATGATCCAGGAACTCTTATAACAAGTCCTGTATAATGTGTACTATTTCATTCATAATTCCAAAGTCAATGTACTGAAGAGTTCAGATAATTATAGCTGGAACATTTATCCTGTATTTGAGAAATTTATTGCTATGATTCCTGGCATTATTGTCATGAGGGTTGTCTGATGAGGTATGTTACTTTGTAATATTGATTGGAAGTGAGCTATTGCAGTTTTTTTTAAAATTTATTTTTACTATTATTATTTTCTTTTTCAGTGGATATGGCCACCATTGTGCCAGCTATTTCTATTGGAACATGTAGTCCACTGATTAATGGCAGGTCATTCGCCATTTGTTGCAAGGCATCTTTTCTAGATGGCGATTTGGTCAGACTATATGGTCCAGAGGGAAGCTTCCAGCCGTATAATATTCCAATCAATTATGTCTCTAACAACAGTTTGTCCTTAACGTGTAGAAACGAGACCATTAAAGATTTTTCTGTTTCCTGTTGGAGGACTGAATTTGAGTCTTTGTACTTGGTAAACTTGTCCTCCTTTGACCAAATTCTTCATCTAGGAGACTGGAGCTGTGAGGCCTACAATAGTTCAGCAAAAATGACTGTGTCTTCTAGAGAAGGTAGGAAATGCTTACAAAGGGAAGGTAAGAAATGCTTACAAAGTTATGGTAAGAAATGTTTAAGAAGAGTAGATAAGAAATGCTTACAAAGGGAAGGTAAGAAATGCTTACAAAGGGAAGGGAAGAAATGCTTACAAAGGGAAGGGAAGAAATGCTTACAAAGGGAAGGTAAGAAATGTGTACAAAGGGAAGGTAAGAAATGCTTACAACACAGTGGGAAAAGCAAGTCTTTTATGTAAATCATACTTACATTTTAAATTTGTAATATTGTAAATTTATTTGTTTTTGTGGATATCAATTATTGTGGTTTTGCTGGGGCAAAAATTGGCAGGATATAAATTCACAGATTGTGGATGGGTCATATTGTTTCCACAAGATTATTGTAATTGTTCAGTATTTTAGTTTGGTTTGAAGCAATCTTTAATCCAGGTAAATTAATAGCCCATTCAAAATAGTAAAGTTATACTCTTATAATTTTATAGTCAAAAAATTATAGGGGAATCTATATTCTCTTGCATTCCATTCTAATCCAGAGGTGTTGAATCTGCATGACTGGACCATATTAATCACAAACAGTGAACAAACAATTATCTCAAGAATTGCTGGAGAGAATTGCTTTATGATGAGGAAAAGCACCAATCTTGATTAAAAGCTACATTTCAATAATCTCCAGCATGCTACATCATCATGGAAGGAGAGGACAAGACTTTTCTGATTTTCTGTCTCATTTATCATTGCTTAAAGTGAAATGTATCACGTGCTGATCTGGCTGAATAAGACACACTTTGAGCTGTGATTATACTTCATTGGCTAATCTCTCATATACAGCAAAGGACCTCCTCACACTATTGATGGCAGACAGTATCAGCAAAATACACTCTATTACTTGACCAGCATTACTTGCATTTGTGATAGATGGAGTCTGAGAGTTATTAGTTCATAATTGTCCTTGTTTTCATTGCCAATAACAAACTTGTGTGGTGAAACCATTGTCTACTCTAAACACTTTATTACACTGAAGTGACACCTGAAAAGAACGAAATTTGTGTGTTAAGGGAGTTCCCATCTCTTCTTATCTCTCAAAGAGGGAAATGAGACCATATCAATACAGTTACTTTCATTCTGGATAAAATTGATTACCAATATCACTATTTCGGAATTGACAAATGCACAAATTAACTTGCTACATACACATCTTGGCTAATGAAACCACAATAAACAATACAGACAACTGTTTACAAACTGATATACAAGATGTGGAATGGAGGTATGAGTCAACTTTCTCCAGTTTTTTTCACGGAGATTATTCATACCAATAGGCACAACAGGTTACTATCCCATGTTGTTTAGCCACTACCTAAGGATATCGCTTTATGATTTCCGTTGGATTCCACTTTCAAATCTGCACCATAGTATAGTAGACAATGCTTCAGCCATGTTGTCTGTTTAGAAGCCGATTCAAATACTTTAGGGGAGTGGACATGGTCTATCAATGATCTCAGTCTCCTAGTTTGCCATTTTATGAGGCCATTGCAAATTATTATTTTGTCCCAGTGGAGATAAAGACTTGTCTCTTTGGACCAACTTATAACTCTCTCCGTCTCTCTCTCTCTCTCTCTGTGACCCCGCTAAAATGCGCTGGTGTGGCTCTCAAAATTTTGTATATTCATTCGCACATGAAGAAAAAAATACTTTTGGGTTCAATGTTTATTATCATTATGTTAAGAGATCGTGTATGAATTCGAATTTAATGCAATCGTGGCGTGGTCACTGCAATTTTGATTACATGTATGTGTATGTTCTTTTTTTAAATACATGAAATAGCGTGTTAAACGTTTATTATTATTTTGGGGAAGAGTTCTAGTATGAATTCGAATATAATACTATCACTGCGAAGCTTCTCAAATTTAACAATTTCACCAGGTTCGTGAAGTGTTATGTCAAAATAAACATTTTTGGAAATGTTACTTGTTACTGATCAATGAGTAAAGCCTGTAAGTCGTCTTTGTGATTGTCTGCAATTCTGTATAGAATCGTTGCACAAACAATAACCGGCATGTGTTTTTTTTTCTCCTCTCACTGCATACATATACACAACCAAGCAGAAAGTACGAAACATAAAGTGCAAAACGTTTATTCTAGGATTGCGTAGGGCTTCACCAACGTTGCAAACTGCGATTTTATTTACCTTATTGGCAGCAAAATATACCATCTGGCAACTTTTTTTGGCGATATTGTTGGCTGTTTAGACTTGTATATACAACCATTGGTTTGAAATGGAGAAATTCAGAGGCCCCATGAAAGGCAACCGCAAACTTGATATAAAATGCACTGAAATTTTTATCTATTGGTACATAAACAATTTCTTTGTCTATACTGGCAAACCATCTTAACAGTGTATTGTTACATCATAATCCGCGTATGCTGACATCGAGCATGAGTACTGTATGTTTTGTATCTGCTTTGTTTTGTTGTTGACATTTCTGGTAGCAGAGATCAACCGGATGAAGCATTGCAATGCTTAAAAATGTACTGTACCTTACTCTGGTTAACTGCATGCTCCAGTTAACTGCACGGTCTCGTGACGGGCCTGAGGGTCTGCAGTTAACCGGAGTCGACTGTATTTCCTCATTTTCTCAAAAAACCATGATGGCAAGCATTCCATCAAAATAGTGAAACCATTCTCTACTCTGGACACTCTATCTCAAATATATGACTACAGTGAGAGCTCTGAAGTGGTACCTGAACAGGACCAAGCTGTTGGGTCTCTTCTTTCCTGTCAAATGAGGAAATTATGACATATCAGTACAAGTACTTTCATTCTTGCTCAATGGACCACCCACACTGTAAATTGTGAATTAACCAAAGATCAAATTAGCTAGCTATACATTTTGGGTAATGAAGTTGCAACGAATAATGTATTCAAGTGAAACTGACTTCTCTCATATTATACAAGCATATGGATGGAGGTCAGGGTCAATTGTCTTCTGCTTTTGCCTTAGAGTTTTCGCATTTTAAATGGCTTAGACAGACCTGATAGGGCCTGTAGCTCTGGCACAACAGGTTATTATCCTGGGTTGTTAGGCATCTTCTTAAGGACATGTCTTCACAACTTCATCTGAACTTTCCTTCCAAATTTGTACCCTAGCATGGGAGGTTGCTTTGCATGCTGTAGGAAAATGTAAACAGTCTACAGTAGGGTTGGATTTAACTTGCTCCACTTCTTACCTATTACTCCAAGGTGTCATGATCAGGTAACATATTTGAAGAAGTAACCAATTTTCTCTAGTTACTTATGTTTCTTTGTTAATATTTATCTGATCACAATGTATATACACCCTGTCAGCATGCCATTGTTACATCCATATTCAGAGCATGCCCTCTGCTCCAGTAGTAACTGAGGTATTCATTGGATTTGCAGCTAATCCCAATATGAAGGTGGATCACTCTGTTTAACTGCCTCCATTGAAGACAGGTAGTTTTTAGCTTCTTACCCAAAGACGTTTAGCGTATGAGGGTGGTTCAGGAAGTGGATTTGTGATAGAGTAGTAGTTTTACTAACTTGGTATTATGATCTGGTAGTGCCACACACAATTGAAGAAACTATTTATTAAAAAAATTTCTTTGGCTTTAATATTTCAGTGAATAACTATCTGTTTTGCATGATAATGAATCAGTATTGAAATGAGTAACTATCCATGATTGTACATAAATATTAAGCATGTATAACCCTTACTGATATTAATAGTAGCATATGCATGTGTTATCCACATTTTACTGTAAGTTTAACTATTTTAGTTTTAGGAATATTTGTGAATCCATTTTTGATGAATTTAGGAAGAAGTAATTACACACTTTGTTTCTGTAAGCAAAGATAGTTTTCTTAGCAAATTTTTGAATGGGTAATTTTCACTCATTGCGGGGTGTGTGTGATTGGGATTCTTGATGTAGCTTTAACGTTTTCAGTCATATCGTAACAATGTTTGCCATTTGGCAGTATATAGTGATGCCTAGCACTGGGGCATCATGTCACAGACATGTAGCATGATGTTCCACCCAGTCACATTATCTTGACACCAGGCCAACCAGTCCTAACACTAACCTCTTAATTCTGAGTACGAAGCGAGGCATTTGTTAGTACCATTGTTGTAAGTTTTTGGTATGACTTGATTGGGGATAGAATCCACAACCTTCTGCACCTAAGGCATATTCTCTAACCACTAGGTCACTGTAGCAGTTATCTTCTTGCCAAATCAATTTTTTTCCTGGGTCTTAACTCTCTTTGCCAGGAACCAGCCTAATACATTTGTCAAAAGTACTATTTGATAAATACATTCTTTGTAAGTATTTATGAAAATGTTTGAAATAACAATTGTGGTACTAAGCATGGGTTTATGATGGATATGTTCACATTTTGATTCAAAATTCTTCAGGGTTTATTATGCATAACTAATCTTTGAATATATATTGTTACATGTTTAGGCTCTAATATAAAGTAACACAGAACAAGTGAAAACACCAAGCTTTAAAAAATTTAATAAATAGTTTATTTTTCTGGAAAAATATTATAAAATGGAGAAAAAAACTTAGTTTTAAGAATCAAATCAAGCAATAATCCAAAAATAATCTATGTATTTTACTACAACAGTCCTAGTACTGAAATGTTGAAAAGAATGATTCAAGTTCAAGTCTTATTGGAAAATCCAAGATGGAAGACGATGATGTACGCTGAAGTCGGTTTTGTTATTATATACAGTTCCTAAGAAACACAATATTTAAGACTCTGGTGTTGGAAATCTGAATAAAATTTTATCAGCTGTCTTTGTTAATGAATTCTGTATGAGCATATCAATTATTTCCAGAGATACAAATTAATCCTTTAAAATCCAACTAGTCATTTGTAAAAGCCCAAAACTAATTATATTTCATTCAAACAAGGATTATATCTTATTCTAATATGCAGTTTTGAAGAAAATTCCAAAATTGCAAATTCAAGAAACGGGAACGAGGAGTCACATGATTGTTTATATCACTAACTCTTAACATGACCCTGATGAGAACCAGTCATTTTTACTTTAAGAATAAAATGTTGTTTACTTTTTAATTCACTAGTCTCATCATGACCTTGACAATTACCAATCATTTAAAAGTGAAAATGAAACCTGTTTACATTTTTGCCACTAACATTAAAACAAGGTGAGGGCCTAGGTCAGTATTACTAGTTTACCAAATAATAATTCAGGCCAACCGATTTTCTGGAAAAAAAATCCCTGGTGAATAAATTTACATAACATGTAATGGAAAATAAAAAGGTGTTTTCATTAGTTAGTTTGCTGGCATATATGCAGAAGGTGAAAAGTTGGAGTTGTTTTTTGTTTCTAGTTTCTTCAATGATATTCCTTTACTTAAATCTTCACTACATGTGTCATGTTTAACCTGGCTATCTCTTTTAATATACTCATACTCCTAGAATTTATTTAGATCTTAATATGGTAAAGTTTGTGAATCAAACTATTATTTTTTTTAATATATATATAAACCAAAAATGATCATAATCATAATCATTGTCTTTCTATGTTTTGTATTCATATTGTTCAGGTTTTTTTAGGTTTTCTTTTTGTTATAATCTCTAATAAAAGAAAATATTTTCAGTTATCACAAGGAATGATGGACTAGTGGAAACACAAGTGAATCAGACTGTCCAGTTACTATGGAATGTCACAAAGGACTATGTGGTGATCAGTCCATCCAATAAAGTTCTGGTCAATGTATCAGGTGATGTTCTATATAGCAAATCATATCGTGTTGAATTCGTCAGAAACAATGCAACTGGAAAAACTGGGATCAAACTAAAGAACACATCAGGATCAGATGCTGGGATGTACATCTTCCAGGCAAGCAATGGAGTTAGAGCAGCATTATCACTTCAGGTCCAAGGTTTGTTTTACATTAATAATGGCTTTTGTTTTTATCTAGTTATTTTTGAAAGGTTAAAAATAAGTGTGGCATGTGATATGTTGGCCTTTCTAGAAAGCAGCTGTTCCTGTCATCTTTACTCAGCAATTATATCATAAAGGCAGTGAAGTTTCTTAAGAGGTTGATAAAAAATGATGGGTAATTGATTCCAGTAGAATGCTTTGTCATAGGTATGTTAGGTGTCATGGTAATTTTCTAATGTGAGTAGCGAGTTATTGGTATTTGAATAATAGCTGTAAAAATGGTTAATTTTGACATTCTAACAAATATTAAAACATAAAAATTAAATCATCCTTGGAAAAAAGACAAATCAGAATGGTCAGCATTCTTAAAGACACTTTTGTGCAGATATGCTTTAAAACTCATCAGAATGCATAGATTCGAATCTAATCAGAAATCTAATAAAAAATAAACTAAGTAAATGAAATTGTATAAACTCACTTTACAGAAAAACCCACAGCGCCGAAAGTCATTTACAGAAACCTGCTCGTTGAAATAAATCCAAAGGTGGCATCAGCCATTTTGTATTGTTGGTCAAAATCTCAGAGTATGGGGCCATTGATGTATGAGCAAAGAGTTGAGTACAGATGGAATGGACTAACTAGCCAAACTGGTCTGCAGGTTGCATCATATGGAAGTGGTGTGCGAGTCTGGAATGTTGATTGCACCAAAATAACATCCTACCCAATTTCTTGTAATGCTCAGCAATATGGACTAGTATCAGAAACTATTTGGATCATACCACAAAGTCTGTGTAGGTAACATTTTTTGTCTTATGCTGTTTTAACAGAGGCATGATATGACAGAAGGAAATAAAATGGATGATATGACACCATACAGTAAAATGCAAAATGTTTGACATAAAACAATAAATTTCATAATGTGACAAAATATAGTAAAAACCTGTTGTAAAACCTACAGTAAAATGCATGATATAACAAAATATAGTAAAATGCATGATACGACAGTATACAGTAAATTTAAGGCATGATATGACAAAATATAGTAAACGACATGATGTGACAGTATACAGTAAATTTAAGGCATGATATGACAAAATATAGTAAAAGACATGATGTGACAGCATGCAATAAATTTAAGGCATGATATGACAAAATATATTAAAAGACATGATGTGATAGTATACATGATAGTATACATTAAATTTAAGGCATGATATGACAAAATATAGTAAAAGACATGATGTGACAGCATACAGTAAAATGCATGATATGACAGAAATACAGTAAAAGGTATAGTATGACAAAAATGATTAAGGACTTCACTAATGATCACTATGGAGCTTCTAAATGTGTCTACACTTGCAATATTCCAGCATGCCTGAATGCCAATAGTGAATATATATAACCTTTGATTATTCGCTGAGTCCAGCACTTTCGGAATATTGACATAATTGAGTTTCTCCTTTGAATACGTTCCCCGATCACATTACTTTAGGGATATTAGCCTGCTACCTCGCGAATCCAGCCCTACCAAAAGACGAAAATTCGTCTTTCCTGTCTATGTCATATAGACAAAGGGCAATAACTCTTGCCCCTTACCTCCCCTTGCTACCCGCTAGGTGTCGCTTCTTTAGTTTTTTAGCTTCGCTGTACGCGAAAACACGCACAATTAGACCTCCAATGAATCCAAGCCATCTTAGTATAAATTCTGACCATCCGAAGTTAAATTTGGAATTACTGTGTTGGATAATCATTCCTCTACAGGTCGTATACATTATTTTACAATATTTTCCAATTTGAGTGACTTTGTCACCTTTTCTAGACTTCGGACCAGGTTGCAACGTGGTCAAGCACGCTTATGGCGGTACTAGCATGTAATACATGTAGCACTCAATAATTTCGCTTATTCCGTATGTAACGTTTACGATATTAGCGACTTAATAATGTGCTGCATTGATAATTTGTGCTTTATTTACCTTCTTTGTAGTTTCAGTAGACTTCAAAAAAGTCTTTGAACAACCAAGTTGCGACTATTTAATGGCGGACTTCGTGTTGTAGTCACGAGTTTATGCGACACTTAATCATTTCGCTTCCTCCGTTAGTTACGGTTATGGAATAGCGACTTAATAGCGTGCTGAATTGTTAATTTGTGCTTTGTTTATCTTCTTTTTCGTTTCAGTAGACTTAGTCTCTGAACGACCAGTTGCGACTATTTAATGGCGGAATTCGTGTTGTAGTCACGAGTTCACGCGACACTAAATCATTTCGCTTCCTCCGTTAGTTACGGTTATGGTAATAGCGACTTAATAGCGTGCTGAATTGCTAATTGTGCTTTGTTTATCATCTTTTTTGTTTCAGTAGACTTCGTCTTGAACGAACCATTGCAACACGCTCACGGCGATAACTAGTGTTGTCATTAAGAGTTAACATGGCACGGAATAATTTGACTACTCCGTTAGTAACGGTTATAGTATTATCAAATTAATAATATGCTGAATTTTTTAATTTGTGCTTTGTTCTCTTCTTTTCTCGTTTCAGTAGCAAAGTCGACAACGAAGGCATGAATGGCAAAATGGGTGTTGGCAATGTGGAAATGGAGGAAATTATGTTGACATGGTTTAGGCTGCCCAGTGGGTGTAAATTTCATCGCAGGTCCGTGCATGGCTTTCGGGCCTGTAAGTCCGGACGCATGGAGTCTATGCTGGATCGATTGGATCCATTTTAGTATGCACTTTCGCCGGCCGTCCAGCCGACACCGTCAGTTCAGCAGGCACCAACCGGCATTAGCCGTCCATCCGGCACCGTCCGTTCAGCCCAAATGGCACCGGACGGCCAGCCGACCTTTCAGCTTGCATCAACAGGCACCGGCCGTTCAGCCCAAATGGCACCGGCCGGCCAGCCGACCTTCCAGCCTACGTCAACAGGCACCGACCGTCCACCCGGCAACGACCGTTCAGCCCAAATGGCACCGGTCGTCCAGCCGGCATCAACCGGCACCAGCCGTCCACCCGGCAACGACCGTTCAGCCCAAATGGCACCGGTCGTCCAGCCAACCTTCCAGCCGGCATCAACCTGCACCGGCCGTCTATCCGGCAACGACCGTTCAGCCCAAATGGCACCGGTCGTCCAGCCGACCTTCCAGCCGGCATCAACCGGCACCGGCCGACCATCCGGCAACGACCGTTAAGCCCAATCGGCACCGGTCTTCCAGCCGGCATCAACCTGCACCGGCTGTACATCGGATTTACGGAGATTATAGTGATGTACCCGTCAGTCAATCTACACTACTGGTTACATATCACTACCATGAGAGAAATGTTATAGATGAATCTCCGTCCAATCAGACCATTCGAGAGGCAGGTACCGGTCATAGCCGGACCTTCGCCGACATTCCGGCCGACCATATACCAGACAAATCAGTCGGTATTGCCGGTGTACACCTCCCATCACGTCAAATACGTGACGGTGTGATTTTAAAACAAGGGAGAATTAGTGACATTATCAGAGGTGACGGAATTGAGTTATCTATGCCACTTGGTATGCGCTACCCAGATATGGCAGCTTTACCAGAACTGGACTTTCAGGCCGACCATTCGCCAGTTCAATCAGCCGGCAGTGCCGGCCGTCCATATGTTCACGGCTTCTCCACAAGGGAGATTTAGTGAAAGTGTCAATTATGACAGAATTGCGTCATCTAGGTCACCTGGTATGCTGTACAGATATGCAAGCTGTACCAGAACCAACATTCCCTCTGAGCGAATGGTAGATGGGCGCGCAGTGCTGGCCGCACTACATAAGCATTATGTAATTATTATTACCTTACAGCCGGCACCAACCGGCACCGGGCGTCCATCCGGCAATGACCGTTCAGCCCATATGGCACCGGTCATCCAGCCGACCTTCCAGCCAGCACTAACCGGCACCGGGCGTCGATCCGACAATGACCGTTCAGCCCAAATGGCACCGGTCGTCCAGCCAAGCTTCTTGCCGGCACTGACTGTCCATCTGGCTCCGGCCGTCCAGCCCAACAGGCACCGGTCGTCCAACCGTATGGAGATTTTAGTCATATACCAGTCCGTCCGACTGTATCGCTGTACCAGCACGGGGACTTTTATCATACCGCAATCCACACAAATCGGATTGACGAAGATTCTAGTGATGTTTCCGTCTGTCAATCCGTACTACCGGTTACATATCACTACCATGACACAGATGTTGGCGATGAATCTCTCGATCCAACCCGACCATTCGAGCGGTCGGTGCCGGTCATAGCCGGCCCGTCGCAGTCATTCAGGCCAAACATATGCCAATCAATTCATTCGGCATTGCCGGCCGTCCATAGGCTAACAGCTCATCCACAAGGGAGAGTGAATGCCTTTATCAGAGATGACGGAATCGAGTCATCTATGCCACCTGGTATGCATTACCCCGATATGGATGCTTTACCAGAGCAAGATTATGCACATAGTGAGTGCGATGAATCGCAGACAAATCAGCTGTATGCAGATCCAACTATGGAACGGACTGAGTTCAGCTACAAAGCCGCAGTGGAGGAAATTTATAGGGTGTTGGCCCCTTCAGAATGCCCTC
The DNA here is from genome assembly GCA_030141615.1 of Unio pictorum. Taxonomy (NCBI): domain Eukaryota; kingdom Metazoa; phylum Mollusca; class Bivalvia; order Unionida; family Unionidae; genus Unio; species Unio pictorum. The sequence goes on from JARLTB010000076.1 coordinate 24,103, forward strand.
CACCTCCTGCTGCCATTACCGACTATAAGATTAGAGCGTCGGTCGATCTGGATGAGGGGGAAGAGACTCTATCCTTCCGCCTCCTTCCCCAGTCGACAAAAATTAAGGAAATTAATGACCGTCTGTCGACACGTATAGGGGATCCAGGAAATGCTAAGGCGTTCTTTTCTGAAAGCCAAGTAACAGCGTCGTTTTCAGGTCGATGGTACAAAACTCACTCCGATGCGTTCAGTACTGAGGTCCCGGCTCAGGATAAAAATATGGCAGCAGTCCATATGTCTGCTCCATTGTCTTATAAAGTGGACAAAACTGTGTTCAATGCCAAGTCCAAGCTGGTTCGAAATGTAGTCACTACGTCTTCACTGTTAGACCTAGCCTCCCTAGCCATTTTCAGGATCGCTGAAAAATATGGCAATGAACATGCTTGGGAATCGACGGCCCAGTTAGCTAGGGTTCTTAACAGGGCAGCTCACCATTCCATGGCCAATGCGCTGACTGCTTCTGCCAACCTAGACCTGATACGTCCTGACGCATGTCTGAAGGGCACGTCGCTTAAACCCCATCATAAGCTGGCTAGATATGACCGACGCACATTTCACGTCCCTATCCCACGAGTAGCGGACATTTCTCCGTTGTGCTTGTCGGGACTCGGTTTATCAGTTCCATATCATACCTTTTGGCCTCAATTTAAGCTCTTGGGTTAGTACCAAGGTTATGGATTACGTCGTCACCCTGTTCCGCTCGACTTCATCTATTGCATCGGCAGTATATTTGGATGACATCCTCCAGAAACATCTGTTAAGTTCTACTCTGCTCAAAGGCAGAAACGATCTTATATCACTTTACATCATATAGGCTTTCTCGTGAACTGGATAAAGTCTGATCTCTGTCCAATCCGGATTTTTGGTCCATCTGGGTGTGGAGTTTCTCCCGATCTGAATCTGGTAAGGCTTCCTCGAGTTTGCGATCATCCAGATATTTGCACTCGTAGAGTCCGTTTCCGACAGGATGCGCATTTTAGCGAGAGAGTTGCAGATCCTCGGATTATTCAATGCGGCAGCAGACTTGATCCCGCTCAGCCGTCCTTTTATGCGCCCTTTACAAAGGACATTGCTAGCGTAATTGCGCCCTTTTAAGTCCCTTCGATCCCAGAAAACAGTCATGCTCACGCCAGAGATACGATCATTCTTGAGTCAATGGCACAACCCCTGTGGGCTGTCCACAGGGATTACTCTGGAGATACCCCAAGCGGGGATAACGGTATGTTCCGCCACTAGTACCTACGGTTGGGGTGCCCACCTGTTGCCGGACTTCGATACTGTCAGCAGCACGTGGGTGCCAGGGGCGAGCCCTTTCCACATCAACCTTTCAGAAATAACGGCTGTCATCAATGCCGGGCAGGATCAACTCTTATTACACACTGCCCTCATTATGTCAGACAACATTGTGGTGGTGCCTTGCCTCAAAACAAGGGGACACCAATCACCAGACCTGTGCAATCTGAGCTGGCAGTTTCTACATTGGTTTGACAATCTCCACCTCAATGTACAATTCAGAATCATTCTTGGTAGACTCAATGTCTTGGCTGACACTATCTAGTCATTCACACAGAATGGTCACTCCATCAATCGGACTTTCTTCCAATTGACACACTTTGGGGACGTCCGATGATTGATCTTTTGAAACATGGTAGAATCGCAAGTTGTCCACCTTTCATCTCACAGGTTCCAGACCCAGAAGCTTGGGTCGTGGATGCTCGATCAATCAGCTGGGAAGGGTTGTGGTCATTCTCCTACCCTCCCACGGTCTTGGTACTGAAATTAATCTAGAAGTTAAGGGGTCAGAACTGTCAGATGGTTCTGATTGCCCCTCTCAGATGGAACAACTCCTGGGTCTCCGATCTACTCAATCTAGGCGATAGATCTACCCAGGAAGATTACAGTCAGCACAAGTATTCGCAAGCAACCGCGGCCAGGGGTGTTCCACCCCTGTCCGGACCGTCTTTATGTTCAAGCTTGGCTCTTGTCCAGACAGCCTTGCAAGACAAACAATTTAAATATTTGATTGCGGAGAGAATCTCGAGAGCAAGAAGGCCCTCTACTCTGAAGGTTTACGAGGGCAAGTGGCATGTTTTCAGGGACTGGTACCATATCATTCACATTGTTCCTCTGAGTGTCACAATCCCTCAACTGGCCAACGTTTCTCTGGCTTTCGAGGAGAAACAGCTGGCTCGAGTTATTATCAAATGCTACCGCTCCATGATATCAGACACATTCCGCCATTCTGGTTCATGTGCTATCAGCCATGACAAAGATTTGTCAGATCTTTTAGACACTTTTAAAAATTCAATCGACTTATATCCCTCACCCTGTTTCCAAATGGAATCTGTCCTGGGTTTTAACATGACTCAATTCAGACAGTATTGAGTCTTTAACCCACGATTAGTTAAAGCTACTATCATACAAATTGGGTTTCTTGATAGTCTTAGCTTCAGCATGCAGGGTGAGCGAGTTACATGTCCTTTCTAGTGACCCGAAGTCTCTTCCGTTCCGATCAGAGGGTTTGATGGTCCTCTTGACGCAGCCAGGCTTCGTAGTCCAAAATAGATTACCATACATTGGCGATCAACGAGTCGTCATTAGCTCGCTTCTTTATAGATAAGTCAGGGTCAACAGCCATTTAAGATCCTGTTTGTGCACTCTAGCACCATTTCAATGCATAGAGGTGAGTCAGGTCACATACAAGCACCTCTTTCTTCTGGTGATAGCTGGGACATGAGATATCTCCATTCAAGCCCTTGCTTCATGGCTGAAGTGGGTTATACGCTCGGCGTACTCTGAGGATTCGCAAATCAGTCACCTTATAGAAGCTGTTGGCTGACATGCAGAGTCAACCTTCTACAGTTTTATCTTCAAGTTTGTACTCGCAGAGGCAAACATTGATTCTAGTAGGTCCGGTGTTGGGCAGCCCAGACGCCCACCAGACCCAGGTGCAACAATCAGCACAGCCTATTAGCTTCGCTGGTTTCGCCAGATAAATTTTCGTAGGTAAGAAGATTTCAATAACTATCTTCTTAACCGTATAAAGGGGTCACATATCACGTGACCCTGGGCTGTGTTGCTGATTGAAAATTAGGAGACCGGGTTATCATTCACATGGGGAATCCAACCATCATTCCCTAGAGGATACCCGGGGTGGAGGTCGGATGCTCCGCATTCCCTCCTCCTATTACTTATTCTCCTAAAGTAATGTGATCGGGGAACGTATTCAAAGGAGAAAGCAAATTTTGTAGTAAATTATGTTTCTCCGAGAATACTTACCCGATCACATTACTAAGAAACCCTCCCAACCACCCCGCCATGCGAGCATCCTCGTGTTTTATATACCGCTCAGCTTAAAAACTAAAGAAGCGACACCTAGCGGGTAGCAAGGGGAGGTAAGGGGCAAGAGTTATTGCCCTTTGTCTATATGACATAGACAGGAAAGACGAATTTTCGTCTTTTGGTAGGGCTGGATTCGCGAGGTAGCAGGCTAATATCCCTAAAGTAATGTGATCGGGTAAGTATTCTCGGAGAAACATAATTTACTACAAAATTTGCTTTCCTCGAGCCATTTTCAGTCACAATGACAAAGAGATGGTTTGATCAGAACTAGTTTTATCAGTTTCTACTAGAGTCAAATTCTTTTGTGAAAAGCAAATATATAACATACCCAGTAATTCTTTTTGTAGATGGTTACAATTCACATGTCTCCTGAAAGAGTACTATGTCAACAGTGTACTGTCATATTGTTTTTTGCCAAATGCCACTCGTATACTGTATTATGTCAACAGTGTACTGTCAAATTGTTTGTTGCCAAATGACACTCATGTACTGCAAGCATGTAATGATGGCTTAGTTTAGTCCATTGAAAATTGCCTGGAATATCCAGGTGAAATGATGGCAATTGGCACACATTACAGAGACAGTTAACAAGTATATCTTCCCAGGTGAAGTTAAACTCTCCAGAGAACTTGCTGCATTCAGTATGCCACAGTCTTTTAAAGATTGGATCTGTTCCATTTAAATATTGATGCAATGATAAATGAAAAATTATTTCTTTCAAACTAAACTTAGAGAAAATCAAATGTATACTAAAATTCAAACTATCAGAAATAATAAATTGTCCAAAATCACTTCTCATACAACTGAGTGAGCTCTGTATGACCTTTCTACATCATGTTTAAGTTGTACTCCACTGAAAGTCACACAAGACCTATAAAAAGTTTGTTTCTCAGTCAGATAATTCCTCCATTTCCTCACTCTTCTAAGTATATGCTGTCACCTATCAACTTTATATAACAGATGGTGCCTAGTCTAGTATAATGTATAAATCAGTAAGTCTCAATTTGAAGCAGAGATGCCAAGTCTAGTATAATGTATAAATCAGTAAGTCCCAACCTGAAGCAGGGATGCCATGTCTAGTATAATGTATAAATCAGTAAGTCCCAACCCTTAAGCAGGGATGCCTAGTCCAGTATAATGTATAAATCAGTAAGTCCCAATCTGAAGCAGGGATGCCAAGTCTAGTATAATGTATAAATCAGTAAGTCCCAATCTGAAGCAGAGATGCCAAGTCTAGTATAATGTATAAATCAGTAAGTCCCAACCTGAAGCAGGGATGCCAAGTCTAGTATAATGTATAAATCAGTAAGTCCCAACCTGAAGCAGGGATGCCAAGTCTAGTCTAATGTATAAATCAGTAAGTCCCAACCTGAAGCAGGGATGCCAAGTCTAGTCTAATGTATAAATCACTAAGTCCCAATCTGAAGCAGGGATGCCAAGTCCAGTCTAATGTATAAATCAGTAAGTCCCAATCTGAAGCAGGGATGCCAAGTCCAGTATAATGTATAAATCAGTAAGTCCCAATCTGAAGCAGGGATGCCAAGTCTAGTCTAATGTATAAATCAGTAAGTCCCAATCTGAAGCAGGGATGCCAAGTCTAGTATAATGTATAAATCTGTAAGTCCCAACCTGAAGCAGGGATGCCAAGTCTAGTATAATGTATAAATCAGTAAGTCCCAATCTGAAGCAGAGATGCCAAGTCTAGTATAATGTATAAATCAGTAAGTCCCAACCTGAAGCAGGGATGCCAAGTCCAGTCTAATGTATAAATCAGTAAGTCCCAATCTGAAGCAGGGATGCCAAGTCTAGTATAATGTATAAATCAGTAAGTCCCAACCTGAAGCAGGGATGCCAAGTCTAGTATAATGTATAAATCAGTAAGTCCCAATCTGAAGCAGGTATGCCAAGTCTAGTATAATGTATAAATCAGTAAGTCCCAACCTGAAGCAGGGATGCCAAGTCTAGTATAATGTATAAATCAGTAAGTCCCAATCTGAAGCAGAGATGCCAAGTTTCACACATCCAACTCAGTCTAAGACCCCAATGATATCTCTTATATTCTCTCCAGCATGGCTTTTCTGTGATGATACAAAAGTTCAAATACACCTATTGGTCCAGGAGAGAAATTGACAAAAAATATTGCTGGGTATGAGCTAAATAGAAAAGGAAATGGAAGAAAAGCTGATTGAGCGGAAACAAATGAAAAAGAAAAACGAAAGAAAGGGGGATATTAAGAGAGAAAAAAAGAAAGAAAGAGTGAAAGAAAAGAGAAACAAAGGAACATGAAGAATATGATATTGAATTCCAAGAATGGTAGATTCAGGAAAAAGTATTTGTTAGAGTTTAAGCAATGACAGTGATCGAACAATACCTTATTCTAATTTGGATAATTTCTCTAAGAGTGACTTGTATCATAAAAATGACATTTGTACAAACTATCAATTGGTGGAGAGTTCAGACAGTCAGTGGGTTGTCCGTATTCTTTAACCATATTCATTCCATATTTCATGCTCAGAAGATATTTTTTAAATAAATTTTCAATCTAATGTTGATTGTGAAATTTTTTTTACTCTTTCTAAATTAACATTTTACTGAAGTGCCAGTAAATTCTTTTTTATTCTAAGCAGATCTTTCAAACTTGTTTATTTTTCTTATTAACAAGAGAAACCTTATAATACTACTGGGGTGCCAGTGCAGTGTATTGATGATATCCTGGGTTTTGATTTTGAAAGGTACAAGAGACTGGAAGCAGTAGGGAAAAAAAATCTCCCTTCATACAATGGAGGTAATATCAGTAATATTAGAGAACATCTGATCACAATTGGTTACAGTGTTCATGTTCAGTTTTATCACAAAGGAAAGGAGTCACAGGTGATATGTGCATTATATTCTCACTATGGTGTTGATAATACATGTACGTTTGCTTTTATTTCATGTTTTCTACATGGTGTCACAATGTAACTTACTGTTTTCTTTTGTGGCTGTTAATTTTGTATGTTATAAATCATTTTCAGGTTTTATCAGTGAACGTGGTGGCATTGTTTCTGATATTCCCACCACTCCTGTTCCAAGTTTGGTAATTGGTATTGCAGTCTTTTTTGTATGTAAGTAATACCACTTTCATGAGATTTTTGATCAAGCCCACAGCAGTGAGATATACGGTTACTTTGTCCTCTACAGTTTTGCTAAACTTTTTGATTAAGATGATCAGAAGAGATTAGGTTTGACTAAGTTCCCACTGTGATAGCAGAGTAGGATACATTTTTGTTTGCCATGTCCTCATTCTTTGCTTTGCATATTGAACTTCTACTCAGAACACATGTCAATTGTTGATAAAATATTAAGTACATGTTGTGGAAAGTTCAATCCCATGTAATGTCCACCACTGATTGAATCACTTGTTTGATGTTGATGTAGCTATTAAATTATTGATTAAGAATGCCCTGTTTTAAATATAGCTATGTAACTATTACATTATTAATAAAGAATGCCCTGTTTTAAATATAGCTGTAAAACTATTACATTAATGATAAATAATGCCTCATTTTAAATATAGCTATGTAACTAAACATGGGAGACTGCTCCAGTGGTCTAATGATTAGAGCATCCACCGTGGAAGCAGGAGGTCATAGGTTCGATCCTTGGCCGAGTCATACCAAAGACTTGCAAAAATGGTAATAACATTTGCCTCACTTGGCACTCAGCATTAAGAGGTTAGTGTTAAGACTGGTCGGCCTGGTGTCAGGATAATGTGACTGGTTGGGACATCATGCTACATGTCTGTAGCGTGATGCCCCAGTGCTAGACATTACTATAAACTACCTCACTGCAAATTTTAGTGATATGACTGAAACATTGTTAAAGCTATATTAAAATCAAACAAACAAACTAAACTATTACATTAATGATAAAGAATGCAACATTTTTAATATAGCTATGTAATTATTACATTAATGATAAAGAATGCAACATTTTTAATATAGCTATGTAATTATTGCCTTAATGATAAATAATGCCTCATTGTAAATATATCTATATAACAATTCTTGTGGTGCAAGGAAACTGGAATGCCAAAATGGGAGAGGATGCTGTTGATAATTGGAAAGGCACATGGGGACGATAATGCAATGCAGAGACCAAAGACAGAGGCTTAAGGCTCCTGGAATTTGCCGGCTTCAATGATCTGAAGCTGATGAACACGTTTGGTCCACACAAAGCATCCAGAAGGTGGACCTGGCATAGCCCGAATGGAGAACACCATAACCAGATTGATTATATCATGGTGAAGAGACGTTTCCACACCAGTGTAAACATTGCCAAGACAAGAAGTGTCCCAGGAGCAGATATTGAAAGTGACCATTGAGTTAGTGGTGATAACCCTCCAATTACGTCTAAAGAAAGTCAACAAACAGGGCCCCACAAGAATCAAGTTCAACGACCAAAGAAACCTTGGGTTACAGCTGACATGCTTGATCTGTGTGACAAGCGTCAAGAGCTAAAGAAGTCAGAAGTAGAAGGAGCAAAACAATACAGGGAAATCAACCAGGTTATCAAGAAAAGCATGAAAAAGGCAAAGTAGACATGGATTGAAGACCAGTGTAAAGATATAGAAAACAATCTAAAGAAAAATAATAGCAAAAAAGCATACCAACTGGTGAAAGACATGACCAGTGTAAAACAAGGACGCTCCTCCATCATTCAAGATAAGGGAGGGAAATGTCTTACAGAAGAACAAGACATTCTTAAGAGATGGACAGAATACTGCTCAGACCTGTACAGCCACAGACCTACAGGGGACGAAGACATACTCAACACCCCACCAGTGACCAACACACACAACTACCCCATCCTCCGAGAAGAAGTAGAGGCTGCAGTCAAATCATTGAAAAAATGGAAGGCAACAGGAGTAGACAACATCCCTGCAGAACTAGTCCAAGAAGTGGGTGAAGCCATGATAAGTGCCCTACTAACAATCTGCAACAAGATCTGGCAGACAGGGGAATGGCCAACACCATGGACTCAGTCACTCATAGTAACTTTCCCGATAAAAGGAAATTTGCAGCAATGTCAGAACTATCATACAATCAGTCTTATATGCCACCCAAGCAAAGTCATCCTAAAAATCATATTAAACAGACTGAAGCCGCAGGCAGAGGAAATCATAGCTGAAGAACAGGCAGGCTTCAGACCAGGGTGAAGCACAACTGAACATATTTTCTGCCTGAGAATACTATGTGAGAAATACCTCCAGCACCAATAAAACCTTTATCATGTCTTTATAGATTTTATGAAGGCGTTTGACAGGGTATGGCATGCAGCCCTCTGGTCCACCATGAAGCTGTACAACATCAAGGCCAACCTGATCAAAGTCATAGAAAGTACTTACAGCAAGGCCACCAGCGCAGTCTGCTTCAACGATCAAATAGAAGATTGGTTTAGGACAACTGTGGGAGTCAGACAGGGCTGCTTGCTTTCACCTACTCTCTTCAACATCTTCCTTGAAAGAATCATGACAGATGCACTGGAAGACCATGAAGGAACTATCAGTATTGGAAGCAGAATATTAACGAATCTGCGCTTTGCTGATGACATCGATGACCTTGAGGAAATGAGGAGGAGCTAACTCAGATGGTGTAAAAACTGGACAGGACAGCTACTGCTTTTGGTATGGAAATCAGTGCAGAGAAGACCAAATTGATGACCAACAACACCAGTGGCATCAACACTGACATCATGATTAGTGCCATAAACTGGAAATAGTTAATAAATTCAAGTACTTAGGAGCCATCCTGGCAGATGAGGGATCAAAACCAGAAATATTGTCCAGGATTGCGCTGACAATAACAGCAATGACAAAGCTGAAGACAGTTTGGAAAGACAGAAACATCTCAGTCAGCTCAAAAATCAGACTGATGCGCTCCTTGGTTGCATCAGTGTTCCTATTTACCTGTGAGTCATGGACCCTCACAGCAGATCTCGAAAGGACACAAGCTGTTGAAATGAGATGCTTTTGAAGGATGCTTGGCATTTCATATAGAGATCATGTTATGAATGAGGAAGTGGGAAACAGAATTAGGCAAGCCATTGGGGCCTATGAAGAGCTATTGACCATTGTAAAGAAATGCAAAATGAAATAGTATGGACATGTCACACGATCAACAGGGCTTGCTAAGACAATAATGCTAGGTACTGTGCAGGGAGGGCGAAGGAGAGGAAGACAGAGGAAAAGATGGGAGGATAACATCTCAGAGTGGATATGACTGAAGCTGAATGACATAGTGAGATTATTAGAGAACAGATTGGAATGGAAGAATCTGGATGTCAGGTCATCAGTGGTGCCCCAACAGTTGGCAAGACTAAGGGATAGATAGATAGATAAAATTACATTAAAGGCAAAGAATGCCCCTTTTTAAATATAGCTATGTAATTATTACATTAATGATAAAGAATGCCCATTTTAAATATAGCTATGTAATTATTACATTAATGAAAAAGAATTCCCCATTTTAAATATAGCTATGTAACTATTACATTAATGACAAAGAATGCCCTGTTTAAAATATAGCTATGTAACTGTTACATTAATGATAAATAATTCCCCATTTTAAATATAGCTATATAATTATTACATTAATGAAAAAGAATGCCCCATTTTAAATATAGCTATGTAAACTATTACATTAATGACAAAGAATGTCGTTTTAAATATAGCTATGTAACTGTTACATTAATGATAAATAATTCCCCATTTTAAATATAGCTTTATAATTATTACATTAATGAAAAAGAATGCCCCGTTTTAAATATAGCTATGTAACTATTACATTAATGACAAAGAATGCCCTGTTTTAAATATAGCTATGTAATTATTACATTAATGATAAAAATGCCCCGTTTTAAATATAGCTATGTAACTATTACATTAATGACAAAGAATGCCCCGTTTTAAATATAGCTATGTAACTATTACATTAATGATAAAGAATGCCCCATTTTAAATATAGCTATGTAATTATTACATTAATGATAAAGAATGCCCCGTTTTAAATATAGCTGTGTAACTAGTACATTAATGTAGCAACCCCAGTCATTTTTTGGATATTGATATAACTGCAAACACTTGTTTTCTTCATATAGATCTTTCTAACAGCATTCCAAAACAGTTTATTGTTTTAAAATATCTCTATTAGAAAAAAGGTTATGTAACTTTTAAGTTTCAAAATATTAAAAAATTTCTAGAATTTGTGTCTGATGTAAATGTATTCAGATTATGTGCCAGTCGCGGAACCGAAGTAAAATTTGATTTCTATAAAAATGTTATAACTTTTTTATTTGTTGAGATATTAATATGAAATTTGATATTCTGATTGCATTTTTCTTGCTGAATGTATTACTCTCATTAAATTTGTTTGACTTCAGTATTTTCATTTATAACTGAAAATCATATATAAAAAATTCACAACTTTTATGGCAGTTAACTTAATACAAATGTATCATATAGCAAAAGTTCATATGGAAGTAAAATAACTTCGAAATCAACAAAAATTAAATGTTTTTTCAATACTGTGATTGAAACAATGTTGCAGAACCTAATTAAAAATATACTGTGCTGTTAAACAATGTCACTAATTCCATGTATAGAAGAAGAAGGAAAAAAAATGAAGAATTGACAATAATAACAAGAATTTTATATTCCAGCCAGAGGCCATGCTTTAATTAAAATTATGTACATTTAAAGTTTTTATACTGCTTTTCAATTTCATTAAACTCTTTGATGCACCATTGTCAACCTGAATTTATGCAATCTGGAATGAACTTGTTTGACAAAATAAACTTCTTGTCAACAATTTGTGTGTCTGCCCTACAAGGCCATTGAAAGTACCCTTCCTTTCTGCATGGTGACATGAACTTCACACTTGCTGTTTGATTATCCTTCACTTTTTCAACAATTCCAGGATACCAGGAGTCTTGGTAAGCAATTGCCACATACTCATTTTCTCTGAACATGCGGTTTAATCCTTTAAACATTATGTCATGGGAATCGACCGAAACTTTCTGCTGATTCTTTTTCCCTCTTTCAGCAGCAGATCCTTTCCTTTTTTGCCCTTTCTTTGTGACCATTTCTGTGTGAATTTCAGCCACAACTTTATTTTCGTTTGATATGTGGTCTTGTCGCATTTCCCGACCACCTTTTCGTGCCAAAAGCAGAATGCTATGACGATTATCAGGCTTCATTTCACTTAGCCACTTCATCATGGGAATTCTGTTCCGTTTCAACAACTGTACAGATGTATGGTGGTGCATTGATGCACTAGGTCGCCTCCTCTGACTGCTGTCCAGATTGCCAAAGTGATATGGTCTTATGGTTGAGATGTTTAGTAAACTCCCTACATGTAAAAATGCAGCAATTTTCAATTTTCTCAATAGCCAATGCTGTTGCTAAGCATTTTTTCTGAATAGTAAAATACTGTTTTAGCAGTCTAAGAGATAATGATTAGCATGCTGTTTAACTCCATGCCATTATAGCAACACAGTTTTATAGTCCTGCATTTGAGGCATCAGTTTGAGCAACTAAGTCCTGACTGAGATAGACTGTTTTAAGATGGTATCATTAGTGAGAACAAGATTGAAGGTTTTGAATGCTTCTTCAGTCCAAACTACTTTAAATTATTTGGTTTATTCCTTTTAACTAGATCATTGAGACAGACAATTATTTCAGCAAAATTCAGAATGAATTTTCTATAGTAGCTGAACATATCCAAAACAGCGCTAACATGTTGCTTGGGTTTTGGTTTTGACAGTCATTTTGTACTTACCAGTGGCTTCAGTAATGGATCTATGCACAGGCATGCATGTTTATGCCAGACCATTAGGTCAATGCATTACATACTGGGTTGTAAGTCTAACCTCCTGCTTTTCATTTTGACCTATCCAAGGTTCCTTTAGGATACATATCCATGGGATTCTTTCATAGAATAATTGGAACAGAGTGAATACAGTACTTTCATTTGGAAGTTCTTGATAGGCAAAGAGCAATACCAGGAGAAATCATTCCCAATCAATGTGTCACTCATGCATCATAATATATGTAAAATGGTCTTTAATGTGTCATTGAACTTTTCAATGAGGCTATTTTATCTGGGCATGATAAGGGCTACAGTGCAGCTGTTGAATAGATAGTAGCTGCGTGATTTTATTCATGAGATCAGAGGTAACTGGGATCCTATGTTGCTAACTATTTCTTCATGGATCCCTACTATTGAAAGCATATTTGCTTCAGCCACAGTGGCAGTGGCAGTTTGGTGTAGGGCTAATGCATTCATTTCTGACATCCACATTGTCAATATGTAGGAGTGGTTGTTCTCACTAATGGGGTGAATAGGACCAATTAGGTTTATGGCCACTCGATTTCAAAGGAGTGTCAGTCACTTATATTTTTCTGGTGAGGCTACTGGGATGCTCCCTAATATCAACTGCTTTTGGAAAATTTCACATCAAACACAATATTGTTTACCATCTGCAACCACTCCAGACCAATAAAATGATTATAATATCCTAGCAAGAGTTCTTTTTATACCTAAATGTCCACTTATAATTTAGTCATGTGTGGTATGCAGAATAGTAGGTCTTCAAGTAGAAGGTGCATACTACATGTACTAATTATGAAATTTGCTGCTACTTTTGCTTAATAATGAAAAGATGGTGTGGCAACCTATTTATCAGCTGGTTTCATGTATCTTTTCCTGCCTACTCTTTCTTATTTCTGGTTTGGCTGTTAACAATGCTGATGAGGGGTCTGTGTTTTGCAACTCCTCTAATCTTTTGGAATTGGCATCTAAAGGTAAACACATCAGAGTGGATGGTGTTTCTTTATTAGCTATCTGAGCTCATCTCTCTGTACTGGGCATGCAGTGTCCTGATTTGCAGGAACAAGAGCCCAATTAATGACATCCCCAATATTGCCTAAAAGCATAGTAACAGTGGGGTTATTGTTTATGCACATGTTTACTTTGCACTTGAGATACACCATGTATGCCAGTATTTCTGCTATCAAGAATGTTTCTACTCTGCACCTGAGAACATGACATGAAAAGCTGTATCTCCTGTATATTCATGAAGTTTTGCTAATGATATGCATACATCCAGTGTCTCTTAAAACACTGTTGATCTGGGTCCCTACTCTACCCATGGTAATGGAGAGTGACCTTAAACCATTATGTTTTAATACTATAAGGACGGGTAGACAATGGCCATAGTCTGATGATGCTCACCTCCATTGTGTCCATTCCAGTTCTTGTGATGGTAGCCGGTTTCCTATAGTCCTGTGCAAAATTTCTTGGCAGATTACACTTACAACTTGCAAATAAACTAAAATGGTGCTTATCAGCCAGTTTTATTGGACTTTAAAGTGCTGCAAGTTTGAATGCTTTTGGGGGTAATCCTTTACTTCTTCCCATGTACTTTTGAACTGTGTGAATTTGAGTAAACCCTTCCACATCTGTAGTAAAACAAATTAATCCTAAATTTAGACCAGTGTTGGACAGCAAACAAAGTAAACACATTAGCTTTTGATCATTGGCCAAGGGTTTTGTTGTATTTCCTATTCTGACATAACTGCACTAGGGATAATTAGACACAAGCGAGAGGGTTTTTCTTTTCTATATTTCATGTAACCCTATGACCTCCAGATTTATACTGACTCCCTGCACTATGTTTGATCCCTGACTTATGAACAATCCTATCAGAGTTCAGAGAGAGCATTCTCTGAAGACCCTTTTCTAGAGTTCAGTTTCTGGTAATTCTGGTTCCGTTAGTGTCAGACCCTTTATCTATTTCTAGTCTACACATCAAAATGCACAAAATCTAAATTGTGTAATTAAAAAAAGTCATGTATCCACTCTCCACACACACTCTTTTAAGTAGGAAATATCTTGTATATCTTTATGAGCAGATTAATTCCAGATTAAACTGTAACTACACAACTCTATTTTAACCAATCATCTACTAAAAGAGTTTTCAATTTCCAAATATCTGGTCACTAATATAAATGTTTGAATGTTAAATGTTTGAATAGTAATGCCTTTTTGAATTTTCAAACATGTTATCTTAAGTAGGAAATATCTTGTATATCTTTATGAGCAGATTAATTCCAGATTAAACTACTAAGTTTTTTTTTTGTTTGTTTGATTAGGATTTTTAACGTAGCTTTAACAATTTTTCAGTCATATCGCTACGATGTCTGCAGTGAGGCAGTTTATAGTGATGTCTAGCACTGAGACATCATGCCGCAGACATGTAGCATGATGTCTCACCCAGTCACATTATCCTGACACAAGGCCGACCAGTCCTAACACTAACCTCTTAATGCTGAGCGTCAAGCGAGGCAGCTGTTAGTACCATTTTTGTAAGTCTTTGGTATGACTCGGCCGGGGATCGAACCGACGACCTCCCGCTTCCAGGGCGGACGCTCTAACCACTAGGCCACCGGAGCGGTAAACTACTAATTTAAATGTTTGAATAGTAAGGGAAAATTGTTATGATTGATTTATAGTTGATTTATAAACACATCCTATCACTATAATGACTTCCTTGTTTCACATTGCCTCAGCAGTGCAACCTAACACCATTGCCCCTGAGTGCCTAAAACAAATAACATATTTAACCACAATAACAGCCCTTAAATTTAACAGTAAATAAAGTATTCTTCTATCTAAGACATTCAATTATTAAATCTATCAAGAGAATTACGAATCTGTTTATACAGTGTATCTTCTTTTCTAAAATGTATGAGTACCATACCTATTGTTATAACTGTGTTTAGCCCTATAATAGTTCTCTAGTGTGGACTCCATCTTAATAAGTGGCCAAGTCAAAATGGCTTACTTGGAAAATTTCTTGTGCAAAATCAAATTTGTCAAACGTTCAAAAGTGTGTTCAGTTTTCAACAATTCAGTCCCTCTTTCTGAATAACGACTTATGCATGCAGCAAAATTCTGAAAAATATCATCAACTTTGGAACATGTCAGACCAAGGGTTTTAGTGGAAAAACTCATCTGAACTCATTTTTCTTTAGGCTATTTATCAGATATGATATGCTGTTCCAAATGATACAAATAAGCATCTGTCATCTGTTTTTTGTCCTCAATCTGGCCATATTGGTTTAATGTCATCTGTTTTTTGTCTTAAATCTGGCCATGTTGGTTTAATGTCACCTGTTTTTTGTCTTAAATCTGGCCATGTTGGTTTAATGTCATCTGTTTTTTGTCCTAAATCTAGATATGTTGGTTTAATATTAGAAACATTTTCTTGTCTGTGGAATCCTGAATGTTCTCTGCTTCCTCCTTGCTTCAAACAACAATAATCTTTCTCTCTCTCTCCCTCTCTCTCTCTCTCTCTCTCTCTCTCTCTGCTGCCTACTTGCTTCATGCAACAATAACCTCTCTTTCTCTGCTTTCTCCTTTCTTCAAACAACAATAACCACTATTTCTCTGCTTTCTCCTTGCTTCAAATAACAATTTTTCTCTCTGCTTACTCCTTGTTTCAAGCAACAATATTCAATCTTTATCTGCTTTCTACTTGGATCAAACAACAATAACTTCTCATTCTCTGCAGCCTATTTGCTTCAGGCAATAATTAACAGAATTATTTCACTTGCAGACATTAATGAAAAGATATAAAATGTTAACTTGAGAATACAATAAGAAAATTATAAAATAAAATAAAATAAAAAAATACACTAAAGATGTAATGAATGATATTTTATTTTTTGATTGGGAAAACAAAAAGAAAACTATATGGTAAAAATATAAGCAGTAAAACTATAGGTTTATACTTTTATAATATAATCATATTATAAGAACAGTTAATGTAAAATACTTGAAAACCTTGATGTCTTTTTCAGCGATAGTTTTGACAATCGTTGGTGTTTCCCTCGGCATGCATTGTAGTCACAGGTAAGATATTCTTTGAAATATATTTACATTTGAAAATATTGAGAAAGACTCTAAGTTATTTTACCAAGATACTGAGTTCTTTTGCCTTTTGCAGATTTGTTGTCAAAGTTTACTTTTACAGATTTCTAAACAAAAACGTTTAACACCATTGGCCAGCCATATCTATCTCTTAGTTTGAAGGCTATCTATCAAAATAGGTTACTTGGTCATACATATACATTTATTGCTTCCACTGCTTGCATTCCATAACATTTATACTATCATCTGTCCATATCATTCATACCATCCATCTGTACCAATCATTCCCTTATCTGTCCATAGGTTCCATTCCCTCATCTGTCAACACCATCTATCCCATCATCTGCCATACGTCTTACAGAAATGACCATTCAAATGTTGACTAAATTTCTACAGGATAAAAGCACAAATTAAGGAAATACAATTGGAGCAATATAATCTGGATACTGGCTTGTGTGTGTGTGATTTGGATCTAGGTTTCACATTTCATTCAGTGGATTTGGTCCAGGAAACATCCAACTTTATAGTAGTACCTCAGATGCTTTAAACTGCATATATTTTGTGATACAAAACATTTGCATGATCAAGCAGTGTTACAAATGGCTCCATCAATTGATACATTCTCATTACAAAAGGGATAATAATCCTCTTAAATTGTTTTATAGTCTGTAAAGATGAATTAAAGGGATAATTAAGATTTGTGAGGAAATAAGCATTCTGGCATTCTTATGGGGTTACATGTCTGGTGTCATACAAGTACCTTTCTCTGATAATTATAACAACCAATGACAAGTTATTGATCAGATTGTCTGGGATACAGTTTATCAGTGCAAATCCACCATCATATAGCAGGGTCCTTATCACTAATTTGTCCATAAAATTCACCAAGCCATTTTGGCTAAAACTTTTGGAATGTTTAGACTATACAACTTGATTAGGAAAAGAATACATATTTTTTCTGGGCTACAGGGTCATGTTATAATTTTTGGAATGGGAGTCAGTTCAGTACACGGAATATACTTTTTATCTGCTTGATGTTGTTTTCCGTTTTGATGAGTTTGACATAAGGATAGAGGCCCCGAATGGCTGATTGGTCTGAAGCGCTGTCCATTACGTATCACTGCTATCTCACCTCTGTCTGCGTGGGTTCGAGTCTAAGATTCGGCTAATGTATTTATGTGAGAAAGCTTGCCATTAGCATCTTGTGAGTCGTGGTTCATTCCGGGGGTTTTCCCAGGTTCCTCCTCCACTAATAATAATGGCTGCCATGTATAACCCATTGTGTGCTGAAAAATGGCGTTAAACCCTACAACAACAT
This sequence comes from Unio pictorum, assembly GCA_030141615.1. NCBI lineage: Eukaryota > Metazoa > Mollusca > Bivalvia > Unionida > Unionidae > Unio > Unio pictorum. The sequence continues at coordinate 41,775 of JARLTB010000076.1, forward strand.
AAGCTTATATGCATGTACAAAATCAGGCACATTTTATTGTACTTCACCTATAATCATGATCATGGATACATTTTGTATCAGCACCTGAAGAAGGTGAACAAGGTTCTGTTCTGGTGTAACATATAATTAACACAAATGGCTAAAATATGACAAAATCAGATGGAAATATGATTACATGAGTTTCATATGTGATGTGTGATTATCTATTTATTGGGCGTGGGAGCACATTTTATTTGTGTTTAGATTGGGAAGGGGGATACATTAAAGGTATTGACTTTTCTGTGCATGGCCCAGAGTTATTTTAGAAAATAATTTTATACTCGGGTAGACTGCTTAAAATGGCTTTTAAGAGGGAAGTTTTCTGAGTAAAATCAAAATATATTATGTTTACTTGCAAACTGTTAATATTGTTATGTATATCTACATTTTATATAACTCCTGGTAGATGATTTTATCGAATTTGTATTCATGGTTGTAAACTCTATCAAATATCTTTGTTTTGCCTATGTGACCTGAATCTGGTTAAATTATAGTATTGCATAGGATTTATAAATAGATGCTTACATATGTGATGACAGTTATTGATCATAATCTTAATATTAAGATTTAAATATAGTTTATGGTTTAATTTCTCAGTGTCTGATGGGTTTTTGACATTTTTAGAAGGATTTAGTAACTTCCTATTGGTTGGGCTAGGTCACAAAATGAGTAGTGTATTCTGTCATGCAGGGTCTATTGCAAAATACAGTCACAAGAGACAGTGTATATAAAGAGAGAACTGAGTAATCAATTTCATTCTGACATTCGAGTCATTAACTTATATTGTGCTTCAGTTGTAAGTCTTCAGATGTGTTTCTTTAATGTTATACTTAGATATTCTAGAGGAAAAACATTTTGTTTGGAATGTTCAGTGGAAATAGAAAGTGCTTATAATTTGGACTATGCTATTATTCTGGAGCTGTTTTAAAAAAAAATTAAGGAATTCTGGACAATGCCATCTTGACAACATTGTGGTTCATGGAAGACCAGTACATTCTAGTTTTGAAGTTTATCAGGAACTTTTCATTCATCTAGAACCTTCATAAACCTTAACAAGGATTAGTTTGGATTCACTTCATAATATCGTAAGTTCTTCTCACATTTTTATTCATACACTTGATAATTAATTTTTTTAAGTTTGGCAAAGCTTGATTGGTTTTGCATTTTTTATGTTATTTAGTTTTGATAAATGAGTCATAACAATATTATACTCATGTTTACAGACCACATGGTTGTCATGGCTGTGTCAGTTGTAGATGCATTTGTGATTGTTCATGCCGTAGACGATGTTGCCAAGCAGCATGGAATAAATGTTACTCATTATTTCAACCAATCATAGGATGCTTTCTTTCCGCTGTGATATCCATCCGATACTGTCACCTATGGAGGAGAAAAAGAAATCAGATTGAGGAAAACAACTTATCACTACCTGGTAACTATTCACCAAAAAATAAGACAAATCTTAATTGTTTTTGTTGTTGAAAGTTCTTTACATTTTATGATTTGAGTGCCTCAGTAAAGTCTAGTACTTAGATGCTGGAATTCAGTGTTAATCCTCTTTTCTCTCTTCACACACTCAACATACAGCCACCATTATCCACACCCACCACATCTATTTGGTATTGTTATCTGATTAGATTAACAACTCGTGGACATTAATTACTGTCATTACTTAGGTAAACTGCTTCATAAATGAACATGTGCTTTTAGAAAATTTCATACAGTCTGTTCAGATTCATTCATTGTCTATCACATGATAATACATCTTTAGAAGATTCATCTCTTCTAATTCATTTTGACATAGTCATGGTCCATGTTGATAATTTAATAACAAAGCAACTTTGTAACTTATGAATATAAGCAAGCATAGCTCAGCAAGATACATTCAACATTAATCATCCTGACTCATTTAGGTTTTTACACTTGACCCTTAACGTATATGATTTAGACAGACATGATCACTTGCCACCTAAATATAGATAATTAAATTAGACTTGAACTTTTGCATGTAAGTTTATATGATTGAATTACAAGTGAACATGAACACTTGCCAGTAAGTACAGATAATTGACTCGCACATGAATGCTTGGCTGCTTGCTTCTAAATATAGATGACTGAATTACACATGAATGCTTGCTTCTAAATATATATAATTGAATTACACATGAACATGAAAACTTGCCAGTAAGTATTGATATTTGAGTCACACATGAATGCTTGCTTCTAAATATAGATTATTGAATTAGACTTGAAAACGTGCCTGTTAAATATAGATGGTTGAATTATGTGTTTTGATCACTGTGAAAACACACACTTATAGCCATGTGATTAACTGCATCAGATTCCTTAATTACTTCATCACTAAGACGTTTGATGCTTTCAAAGAGAAATGATTGACATCTTGATGATTAATACTCTGGCCATTAGGGCAAGTTTGTGTCTCTTGGTGTTCACAAAATAAACCATCAAATTTCTAAATATTCAATTAAATCCTTGGAAGTGTTATGATATGAAGTTATTTTACATGGAGAAAGAATATTATAAATACAATAAATATAAATGGAAGCAGTCAACAACTTTACTTATCTGGGGTCAACCATAAGCAACACTCTCTTGCTTGATGTGGAGCTGGACTGAAGACTTGTGAAGGCAAACACCATCATGGGATGACAAACAAAAAGGGTGTGGGCAAATAACACACTGAAAAAGCAGACCAAGATCCAAGCCTACCAGTCATGTAATCTCAGCACCCTTCTATATGGAAGTGAAACCACTACATATAACGCAATAGTGCCAGCTCAACTCCTTCCCAATAAAGTGCCTAAAACACATCCTGAAAATCAGCTGGCAAGACTGTGTCCAACACAGCCAGATCCTGCAGCATGCAAGTATCCCCAGCATGTACTCCCAACTGAGCAAATGCCACCTTTGATGGCTGGGCATGTCTAATGCAAGGAAGATGAGAGGCTGCCAAACGACATCCTATATGGATGGCTGGCCACTGGCACCAGAAGAGATGGCCGCTCCTCACTTCATTTCAAAGATGTTTGCAAGAGTGACATGAAGGCATGCAAAATTTCACCTGATGGCTGGGAAGTCCAGGCCAAGGACCCAGAGACTGACAGTAAGCAAGGGCATAGCAGTTGCTGATGTGAGGCGAGGCCAGCTAGCAGCAGAGAAATGTGAGAGAAAGAATAGTGCGGCAGCAACGCCAGCAGCTCAGACCACCCAGTATTTCTGCACCAGTGGCAATAGGGACCGTCACTTGCGCATAGACCGGCACAGCCACAGCAGATGTTGCCAAAACCCCAGAGACAGATGACTCTTAAATGGCGCTATTCACATGGTATTGGAGCCACCAGTGATGAATATTGGTTACAGTTATATTTTGTTCCAAATGAGAATCAAACCCAGAGCTGCAAGTTATAGTACCCTTCATCTTGCCTATGCACACAAACATTGATACCCTCATAACTAAGTGCACATCTGAAAACAAGGAGATCTTAATCAATGAATATGGTCTTTCATGTATGACAAACTCGTTTACTAGGTTATTCAGTATATAAATCATCTAAACACAAAGTCACTTTGGACAGAGATCAGTTGTATCCAGATGTGCTTTTATTCTCCCCCACATGTACTACTATGATACATATTTATTTCTACAAAATTCTTTCACTAAATTGTCCATATTTCTCCTGAAGGTAAGAGAAATTTTATATGAAGTACAGACGTTTCTTGCCCTTTTTGGATCCTAAGATAGTTTGAACCCCAATACCAGAACCCCACCATGGTAGTTCGCTTATGGTCTCCAGTTGTCATTGGTGTATTTCACTTGCTTAGCCATGCTAATACATGTGTATGTTGAAACTCATTTTGAAAATTTAGTCATTGCAGAAAAATACAGTCCAACATTCAGCTCCCCACATTGACTAGGTTGGAAGGCAGGTTATTTTTTGTATATCTTCATTTTGAGTGTCAACAGAGGCTAATTTTTACCAAACTTTTGCATGTAAAAATTGTGCCAACTGTGTGATGTAGTACTAATTTAGCTCTAAAACAAACCCCACATATATAACAAAAGCTGTTCTGTCTGGGAAATGGTAGAATAATTAAAAATAATATTTCGATTTGCAAAAACAATTTTAATTTAGAATCTATATTGTCCTTGTAACTGTCATTAAGAAGAAAAGAAATATTTGCATTTATGAAAACAACCAAGACTTAGTTTTAGTCAGTCTAATATGGCTAAAAAGATTCATTAAAATGAGAATAATACTACAAGTAATAGGACAACTTATGGTGATGCATCTGTTGTATAATATGACAATTTAAAGTACAGTGATGCCTCTGTTGTATAATATGACAACATAAAATACAGTGATGCCTCTGTTGTATAATATGACAACTTATACTACAGTGATGCCTCTGTTGTATAATATGACAACTTATACTACAGTGATGCCTCTGTTGTATAATATGACAACTTACACTACAGTGATGCCTCTGTTGTATAATATGACAACTTATACTACAGTGATGCCTCTGTTGTATAATATGACAACTTGTACTACAGTGATGCCTCTGTTGTATAATATGACAACTTACACTACAGTGATGCATCTGTTGTATAATATGACAACTTATACTACAGTGATGCCTCTGTTGTATAATATGACAACTTGTACTACAGTGATGCCTCTGTTGTATAATATGACAACTTGTACTACAGTGATGCCTCTGTTGTATAATATGACAACTTGTACTACAGTGATGCCTCTGTTGTATAATATGACAACTTGTACTACAGTGATGCCTCTGTTGTATAATATGACAACTTATACTACAGTGATGCCTCTGTTGTATAATATGACAACTTATACTACAGTGATGCCTCTGTTGTATAATATGACAACTTATACAGTGATGCATCTATTGTATACAGTAATATGACAACTATAATATAGTGATACCTCTGTTGTATAATATGGCAACATAAAATACAGTGATGCCTCTGTTGTATAATATGACAACTTGTACTACAGTGATGCCTCTGTTGTATAATATGACAACTTATAATACAGTGATGCCTCTGTTGTATAATATGACAACTTATACAGTGATGCATCTGTTGTATAATATGACAACTTATACTACAGTGATGCATCTATTGTATACAGTAATATGACAACTATAATATAGTGATACCTCTATTGTATAATATGACAACTTTTAATACAGTGATGCATCTATCATACAATATGACAGCTCAAAATACAGTGATGCATCTATTGTATAATATGACAACTTAAAATAAAGTGATACATTTAATGTATAATCAGGAATCATATTTGATTGCTCTGGGATCTTTTCATGGTATTAAATTTATAAAAAAAATAGATTTTTGAATTTGTACTGATAACATTTATGTGAAATCTGTTTTAGTGGTCCAACTTGCCATGTATATCACCCACTGTCAAGACTGCTTATGTGTCAGTGTTTTTCAGGGTAATGTAATGCATAGTAAATGATGAAGTTTGATGTATAACTCATTTTTTTTACAGATACCAAATTTGTGGGCATAAATGTAGAGAATGGGAACCAAGGTACATATATCTCTTCTTCTAACTAATTTCGTTCCGATAATCTTTCTGTGTTTTAGTATATTGCATCAAACTGTTACAAGTATGTTCCCATTTTTTTCCAAGCTCTTTATGCCATTCACCCAGGGAATGAACATGTTCTGATATATAATAGTGGTATTTGTAACAAGTAACAAGTAAAATATTATAAAATATTTGTAACAAGTAAAATAATATTCCCAAAATATAATTAAACAGGGTTAGTTTAAAGTAGAAAGTAGTTATTTTTTGGTATATGAATGTTATGAGAGGCTCCACTGTCTATTAAAATGGGGGGGAAGAACTATTTCCAAGCTTCTTATGCCATCCATGTCGAAATTAACATTCCATTTTCAAATTAATGTATATAATTGTGTTAATTTTACTGAAATCATTTTATTTCTTTATGAAGCAAAGTCTCTGAATATATTAGCATGCCCAATTTTGTGTGATCTTAGATTAAACCTTTTGTTGAGCCCCTCTGCTTAATAAATTAAATATACTTTATTTTGGACCCAGTAGTCTAAAGCAGATTAAACCTCTTGTTGGAGCCCTCAGCTTAATAAATTAATAATACTTCATTCGGGACCCAGTAGTCTGCATACAGTGATGCATCTGTTGTATAATACGACAACTTAATACAGTTGCATCTGTTTTATCTAATGACACCTTTAATTACATTGATGCATTTGTTGCATGAAATGACAATTTAAAATACAGTGATGCATCTGTTGTTTTAACATGACAACATATAATAGTGATGCATCTATTGTGTAATAAAACAACTTCAAATACAGCGATGCATCTATTGTATAATATGACAACTTAAAGCGATGTGTCTATTGTGTAATATGACCATTAAAGCGATGCGTCTATTATATAATATGACCATTAAAGTGATGCATCTGTTGTATGATATGACCACTAAAGCGATGCGTCTATTATGTAATATGACCATTAAAGTGATGCATCTATTGTATAATATGACCATTAAAGTGATGCGTCTATTTTATAATATGACCATTAAAGCGATGCGTCTATTATATAATATGACCATTAAAGTGGTGCATCTATTATATAATATGACATGTTAAAATACAGTGGTGCATCTATTGTATTATATGATATGACAATTTAAAATACAGTAAAGCATCTTTGGATAATATGACAAATTAAAATACAGTAAAGCATCTGTTGTGTAGAATGACAACTTAAAATAAAGTGATGCATCTGTTTTATAATATGACAGCTTAAAATGATGCACCTATTGTATCATATGACAACTTACAATATAGTAAAGCATCTATTGTATAATATGACAACTTAAAATACAGTGGAGCATCGATCGTATAATATGACGTTAAAAAGGAGTGATGAATCTGTTCTACAATAATACAACTTAGAAGACAGTTATTTATCTATTGTATAATATGACATGTTAAAATACAGTGATGCATCTATTCTACAATAATACAGCTTAGAATACAGTTATGTATCTATTGTATAATATGACATGTTAAAATTCAGTGATGCATCTATTCTACAATATGACAGCTTACAATAGACTTGTGTATCTGTTGTATAATATGACATGTTAAAATAGAGTGATGCATCTATTCTACAATAATACAGCTTAGAATACAGTTATGTATCTATTGTATAATATGGCAACTTAAAATACAGTGATAAATGTATTGTAAAATCATTGTATATGTATTGTATAATAATTGTATATGACAACTAAAAATACCCTGGTGCATCAATTGTATAATATGACATGTTAAAATACCCTGATACATCTAATGTATAATATGACCATTAAAGTGATGCGTCTATTATATAATATGACCATTAAAGTGATGCATCTATTGTATAATATGACATGTTAAAATACAGTGGTGCATCTATTGTATAATATGATAACTTAATACAGTGATGCATCTATTGTATAATATGACAGCTTAATACAGTGATGCATCTATTGTATAATATGACATGTTAAAATACCTTGATGCATCTATTGTATAATATGACGTCTTAAAATACAGTGATGCATCTATTGTATAATATGACAACTTAAAATACCCTGGTGCATCAATTGTATAATATGACATGTTAAAATACCCTGATGCATCTAATGTATAATATGACCATTAAAGTTATGCGTCTATTATATAATATGACATGTTAAAATACCTTGATGCATCTATTGTATAATATGACAACTTAAAATACAGTGATGCATCTATTGTATAATATGACAACTTAAAATACCCTGATGCATCTATTGTATAATATGACAACTAAAAATACCCTGGTGCATCAATTGTATAATATGACAACTAAAAATACCCTGGTGCATCAATTGTATAATATGACATGTTAAAATACCCTGATGCATCTAATGTATAATATGACCATTAAAGTGATGCGTCTATTATATAATATGACCATTAAAGTGATGCATCTATTGTATAATATGAAATGTTAAAATACAGTGGTGCATTTATTGTATTATATGACATGTTAAAATACAGTGGTGCATTTATTGTATTATATGACGTCTCTTCTACCAACTAATTTTGTTCTCATGATCATTCTGTGTTTCTGTACATTGTATCAAACTATTACAAGTTAGTTCTCCCAACTGTTTCCAAGCTTCTTATGCCATCCATGTCGAAATTAACATTCCGTTTTCAAACTAATGTATATAATTGTGTTAATTGGACTGAAATTATTTTATTTCTTTATGAAGCAAAGTCTCTGAATATATTAGCAAGCCCAAATTTGTGTGATCTTAGATTAAACCTTTTGTTGAGCCCCTCTGCTTAATAATTAAATATACTTTATTTTGGACCCAGTAGTCTAAAGCAGATTAAACCTCTTGTTGGAGCCCTCAGCTTAATAAATTAATAATACTTCATTCGGGACCCAGTAGTCTGCATACAGTGATGCATCTGTTGTATAATATGACAACTTAATACAGTTGCATCTGTTTTATCTAATGACACCTTTAATTACATTGATGCATTTGTTGCATGAAATGACAATTTAAAATATAGTGATGCATCTGTTGTTTTAACATGACAACATATAATAGTGATGCATCTATTGTGTAATAAAACAACTTCAAATACAGCTATGCATCTATTGTATAATATAACAACTTAAAATACATTGATACATCTATTGTATAATATGACAACATAAAATACAGTTATGCATCTATTGTATAACAACTTAAAATACCCTGGTGCATCTATTGTATAATATGACAACATAAAATACCTTGATGCATCTATTGTATAATATGACAACATAAAATACCTTGATGCATCTATTGTATAATATGACAACATAAAATACCTTGATGCATCTATTGTATAATATGACAACTTAAAATACAGTGATGCATCTATTGTATAATATGACATGTTAAAATACACTGATGCATCTAATGTATAATATGACATCTTAAAATACAGCGATGCATCTATTGTATAATATGACATCTTAAAATACAGTGATGCATCTATTGTATAATATGACAACTTAAAATACCCTGATGCATCTATTGTATAATATGACAACTAAAAATACCCTGGTGCATCAATTGTATAATATGACATGTTAAAATACCCTAATGCATCTAATGTATAATATGACCATTAAAGTGATGCGTCTATTATATAATATGACCATTAAAGTGATGCATCTGTTGTATAATATGACACATTAAAATACAGTGGTGCATCTATTGTATAATATGACATGTTAAAATACCCTGATGCATCAATGCATAATATGACCATTAAAGTTGTGCATCTATTGTATAATATGACATGTTAAAATACAGTGGTGCATCTATTATATAATATGACATGTTAAAATACAGTGGTGCATTTATTGTATTATATGACATGTTAAAATACAGTGATGTTATTTATTATATAATATGACAACTTAAAATAACAGTAAAGCATCTATTGTGTAGAATGACAACTTTAAATGCATTTTTGGATCTGTTGTATAATACAGCTTAGAATACAGTGATGCATCTGTTTTATAATATGACAGCTTAAAATGATGCACCTATTGTATCATATGACAACTTACAATATAGTAAAGCATCTATTGTATAATATGACAACTTAAAATGCAGTGGTGCATCGATCGTATAATATGACGTTAAAAAGGAGTGATGAATCTGTTCTACAATAATACAACTTAGAATACAGTTATTTATCTATTGTATAATATGACATGTTAAAATACAGTGATGCATCTATTCTACAATAATACAGCTTAGAATACAGTTATTTATCTATTGTATAATATGACATGTTAAAATACAGTGATGCATCTGCTGTATAATATGACAGATTAGAATACAGTGGTGCATCTATTGTATTATCATGAATCATATTTGATTGCTTTGGGATCTTTGCAGGGTATTAAATATATCATAAATTCATTTTTGAAATTTGTAATGACAAAATTTATGTGGGTTCTATGTTGTTTTTTAAGACGACTTGCCACGTATGTCACCCATGATCAAGACTGCTTATGTGTCAGTGTGTTTTGTCATGTTAATGTAAAAAAACAGTAAATGATGAAGTTTGACATATAACTCATTTTGTTTACAGATACCATTTTGGATGGCATTTTTGTAGAAAATGGGGACCATGGTAAATATTTCTCTTCTTGTAGCTAATTTTGTTCTGATGATCCTACTGTGTTTTATTATATTGCATCAAACTGTTTCTAGTAAGTTACCCCTGTTTTTTCCAAGCTCTTTATGCCAACCATCCTGGGAATGAACCTGTTCAGATTTATAATGGTGATGTTTGTAAAAAGTAAAAATATTCCCAAAATGTAATTAAACAGGAGTAGATATAGAAAGTAGTTCTTTTTTGTATATGAATGCTATAGGAGGTTACACTGTATTATATTTATTCTCAATGAAATGAGGCCACTGTCCATTAAAATGGGGGATTGAAGTGAAGGATTGTATGTATGTATGTATGTATGTATCCACGTGTGTGTGTGTGTGTGTGTGTGTGTGAAATTAATGTATATAATTATATTATTTGGAACTTAAATCGTTTTATTTCTTTATGATGCAAAGTCTCTGAATATTTCCACAAGCCAAATTTTGTGTCTTCTTGGATTAAATCTTTTGTTGGTCCCCTCTGCTTAATAAATTAATTATACTTCCGTCGGGACCCAGTAGTCTAAAGCAGATTAAATCTTTTGTTGGATACCTGAGATTAATAAATTTATGTTACTTTAGTGGGGACCCACTAGTCTGCATACAGTGATGCATCTGTTGAATAATATGTCAACTTAAAATACAGTGATACATTTATTATAAAATATGACAACTTAAAATACAGTGATGCATCTTTTGTATAATATGACAATTTAAAATACAGTGATACATTTATTATATAAATAACTTAAAATGCAGTGATGAATCTATTGTATAATCAGGAATCATATTTGGTGCTCTGGGATATTTGCAGGGTATTAAAAATATCATAAATACATTTTGAACATTTTACCAGCAACATTGTCCACTCTGCTTTCGTGGGACAACTTGCCAACTATGTCACCCACTGCAAAGGCTGCTTATATGTCAGTTTGTTTTATCATGTTAAGGTAACGAACAATCGATGATGAAGTTTGACATACAACTCATTTTATTTACAGATACTAGTTTGGATGGCACAGATGTAGAAATTGGGGATCACGGTACATATTTCTCTTCTACCAACTAATTTTGTTCTCATGATCATTCTGTGTTTCTGTACATTGTATCAAACTATTACAAGTTAGTTCTCCCAACTGTTTCCAAGCTTCTTATGCCATCCATGTCGAAATTAACATTCCGTTTTCAAACTAATGTATATAATTGTGTTAATTGGACTGAAATTATTTTATTTCTTTATGAAGCAAAGTCTCAGAATATATTAGCAAGCCCAATTTTGTGTGATCTTAGATTAAACCTTTTGTTGAGCCCCTCTGCTTAATAATTAAATATACCTTATTTTGGACCCAGTAGTCTAAAGCAGATTAAACCTCTTGTTGGAGCCCTCAGCTTAATAAATTAATAATACTTCATTCGGGACCCAGTAGTCTGCATACATTGATGCATCTGTTGTATAATATGACAACTTAATACAGTTGCATCTGTTTTATCTAGTGACACCTTTAATTACATTGATGCATTTGTTGCATGAAATGACAATTTAAAATACAGTGATGCATCTGTTGTTCTAACATGACAACATATAATAGTGATGCATCTATTGTGTAATAAAACAACTTCAAATACAGTGATGCATCTATTGTATAACATGACAACTTAAAATACAGTTATGCATCTATTGTATAACATGACAACTTAAAATACAGTTATGCATCTATTGTATAATATGACATTTTAAAATACCTTGATGCATCTATTGTATAAAATACCTTGATGCATCTATTGTATAACATAACATGTTAAAATACCTTGATGCATCTATTGTATAATATGACATGTTAAAATACCTTGATGCATCTATTGTATAATATGACATCTTAAAATACAGTGATGCATCTATTGTATAATATGACAACTTAAAATACCCTGGTGCATCAATTGTATAATATGACATGTTAAAATACCTTGATGCATCTATTGTATAATATGACATGTTAAAATACCTTGATGCATCTATTGTATAATATAACATGTTAAAATACCTTGATGCATCTATTGTATAATATGACATGTTAAAATACCTTGATGCATCTATTGTATAATATGACATGTTAAAATACCTTGATGCATCTATTGTATAATATGACATCTTAAAATACAGTGATGCATCTATTGTATAATATGACAACTTAAAATACCCTGATGCATCTATTGTATAATATGACAACTAAAAATACCCTGGTGCATCAATTGTATAATATGACATGTTAAAATACCCTGATGCATCTAATGTATAATATGACCATTAAAGTGATGCGTCTATTATATAATATGACCATTAAAGTGATGCATCTGTTGTATAATATGACACGTTAAAATACAGTGGTGCATCTATTGTATAATATGACATGTTAAAATACCTTGATGCATCTATTGTATAATATGACATGTTAAAATACCTTGATGCATCTATTGTATATAATATGACTTGTTAAAATACCTTGATGCATCTATTGTATAATATGACATCTTAAAATACAGTGATGCATCTATTGTAGAATATGACAACTAAAAATACCCTGGTGCATCAATTGTATAATATGACATGTTAAAATACCCTGATGCATCTAATGTATAATATGACCATTAAAGTGATGCATCTATTATATAATATGACAACTTAAAATACAGTTATGCATCTATTGTATAACATGACAACTTAAAATACAGTTATGCATCTATTGTATAATATGACATTTTAAAATACCTTGATGCATCTATTGTATAAAATACCTTGATGCATCTATTGTATAACATAACATGTTAAAATACCTTGATGCATCTATTGTATAATATGACATGTTAAAATACCTTGATGCATCTATTGTATAATATGACATCTTAAAATACAGTGATGCATCTATTGTATAATATGACAACTTAAAATACCCTGGTGCATCAATTGTATAATATGACATGTTAAAATACCCTGATGCATCTATTGTATAATATGACAACTAAAAATACCCTGGTGCATCAATTGTATAATATGACATGTTAAAATACCCTGATGCATCTAATGTATAATATGACCATTAAAGTGATGCGTCTATTATATAATATGACCATTAAAGTGATGCATCTGTTGTATAATATGACACGTTAAAATACAGTGGTGCATCTATTGTATAATATGACATGTTAAAATACCTTGATGCATCTATTGTATAATATGACATGTTAAAATACCTTGATGCATCTATTGTATATAATATGACTTGTTAAAATACCTTGATGCATCTATTGTATAATATGACATCTTAAAATACAGTGATGCATCTATTGTAGAATATGACAACTAAAAATACCCTGGTGCATCAATTGTATAATATGACATGTTAAAATACCCTGATGCATCTAATGTATAATATGACCATTAAAGTGATGCATCTATTATATAATATGACATGTTAAAATACCCTGATGCATCAATGTATAATATGACCATTAAAGTTGTGCATCTATTGTATAATATGACATGTTAAAATACAGTGGTGCATCTATTATATAATATGACATGTTAAAATACAGTGGTGCATTTATTGTATTATATGACATGTTAAAATACAGTGATGTTATTTATTATATAATATGACAACTTAAAATAACAGTAAAGCATCTATTGTGTAGAATGACAACTTTAAATGCATTTTTGGATCTGTTGTATAATACAACTTAGAATACAGTGATGCATCTGTTTTATAATATGACAGCTCAAAATGATGCACCTATTGTATCATATGACAACTTACAATATAGTAAAGCATCTATTGTATAATATGACAACTTAAAATACAGTGGTGCATCGATTTTATAATATGACTTTAAAATTCAGTGATGCATCTATTCTACAATAATACAGCTTAGAATACAGTTATTTATCTATTGTATAATATGACATGTTAAAATACAGTGATGCATCTATTCTACAATAATACAGCTTAGAATACAGTGTTGCATCTGTTGTATAATCTGAAAACTTAAAATACAGTGGTGCATCTATTGTATTATCATAAATCCTATTTGATTGCTTTGGGATCTTTGCAGGGTATTAAATATATCATAAATTCATTTTTGAAATTTGTAATGACAAAATTTATGTGGATTCTATGCTGTTTTTTTAGACAACTTTCCACGTATGTCACCCATGATCAAGACTGCTTATGTGTCAGTGTGTTTTGTCATGTTAATGTAAAAAAACAGTAAATGATGAAGTTTGACATATAACTCATTTTGTTTACAGATACCATTTTGGATGGCATTTTTGTAGAAAATGGGGACCATGGTAAATATTTCTCTTCTTGTAGCTAATTTTGTTCTGATGATCCTTCTGTGTTTTATTATATTGCATCAAACTGTTTCTAGTTCCCCCTGTTTTCTCCAAGCTCTTTATGCCAACCATCCTGGGAATGAACCTGTTCGGATTTATAATGGTGATGTTTGTAAAAAGTAAAAATATTCCCAAAATGTAATTAAACAGGAGTAGATATAGAAAGTAGTTCTTTTTTGTATATGAATGCTATAGGAGGTTACACTGTATTATATTTATTCTCAATGAAATGAGGCCACTGTCCATTAAAATGGGGGGATAGAAGTGAAGGATTGTATGTATGTATGTGTGTGTGTGTTTATGTATGGATGTATGTATCCATGTGTGTGTGTGAAACTAATGTATATAATTATGTTAGTTGGATCTTAAATCTTTTTATTTCTTCATGAAGCAAAGTCTCTGAATATATTAGCAAACCCAATTTTGTGTCTTCTTAAATTAAATCCTTTGTTGGACCCCTCTGCTTAATAAATTAATTATACTTCCGTTGGGACCCAGTAGTCTAAAGCAGATTAAATCTTTTGTTGGATACCTGAGATTAATAAATTTATGTTACTTTAGTGGGGACCCACTAGTCTGCATACAGTGATGCATCTGTTGAATAATATGTCAACTTAAAATACAGAGATACATTTATTATAAAATATGACAACTTAAAATACAGTGATGCATCTTTTGTATAATATGACAATTTAAAATACAGTGATACATTTATTATATAATCTGACAACTTAAAATGCAGTGATGAATCTATTGTATAATCAGGAATCATATTTGGTGCTTTGGGATATTTGCAGGGTATTAAAAATACCATAAATACATTTTGAACATTTTACCAGCAACATTGTCCACTCTGCTTTCGTGGGACAACTTGCCAACTATGTCACCCACTGCAAAGGCTGCTTATATGTCAGTTTGTTTTATCATGTTAAGGTAACGAACAGTCGATGATGAAGTTTGACATACAACTCATTTTATTTACAGATACTAGTTTGGATGGCACAGATGTAGAAATTGGGGATCACGGTACATATTTCTCTTCTTCCAAATAATTTCGTTCTCATGATCATTCTGTGTTTCTGTACATTGTATCAAACTATTACAAGTTAGTTCTCCCAACTGTTTCCAAGCTTCTTACGCCATCCATGTCGAAATTAACATTCCATTTTCAAACTAATGTATATAATTGTGTTAATTGGACTGAAATTATTTTATTTCTTTATGAAGCAAAGTCTCTGAATATATTAGCAAGCCCAATTTTGTGTGATCTTAGATTAAATCTTTTGTTGAGCCCCTCTGCTTAATAAATTAATTATACTTTTTTTTGGACCCAGTAGTCTAAAGCAGATTAAACCTCTTGTTGGAGCCCTCAGTTTAATAAATTAATAATACTTCATTCGGGACCCAGTAGTCTGCATACATTGATGCATCTATTGTATAATACGACAACTTAATACAGTTGCATCTGTTTTATCTAATGACACCTTTAATTACATTGATGCATTTGTTGTATGAAATGACAATTTAAAATACAGTGATGCATCTGTTGTTTTAACATGACAACATATAATAGTGATGCATCTATTGTGTAATAAAACAACTTCAAATACAGCGATGCATCTATTGTATAACATGACAACTTAAAATACAGTTATGCATCAATTGTATAACATGACAACTTAAAATACAGTTATGCATCTAATCTATAATATGACATGTTAAAATACCCTGATGCATCTATTGTATAATATGACCATTAAAGTGATGCATCTATTATATAATATGACCATTAAAGTGATGCATCTATTGTATAATATGACATGTTAAAATACAGTGGTGCATCTATTATATAATATGACAACTTAATACAGTGATGCATCTATTGTATAATATGACATGTTAAAATACCTTGATGCATCTATTGTATAATATGACATCTTAAAATACCTTGATGCATCTATTGTATAATATGACATCTTAAAATACAGTGATGCATCTTTTGTATAATATGACAACTAAAAATATCCTGGTGCATCAATTGTATAATATGACATGTTAAAATACCCTGATGCATCTAATGTATAATATGACCATTAAAGTGATGCGTCTATTATATAATATGACCATTAAATTGATGCATCTATTGTATATGACATGTTAAAATACCTTGATGCATCTATTGTATAATATGACAACTTAAAATACCCTGATGCATCTATTGTATAATATTACATGTTAAAATACAGTGGTGCATCTATTATATAATATGACAACTTAATACAGTGATGCATCTATTGTATAATATGACAGCTTAATACAGTGATGCATCTATTGTATAATATGACATCTTAAAATACAGTGATGCATCTATTGTATAATATGACAACTAAAAATATCCTGGTGCATCAATTGTATAATATGACATGTTAAAATACTCTGATGCATCTAATGTATAATATGACCATTAAAGTGATGCGTCTATTATATAATATGACCATTAAAGTGATGCATCTATTGTATATGACATGTTAAAATACCTTGATGCATCTATTGTATAATATGACAACTTAAAATACCCTGATGCATCTATTGTATAATATGACATGTTAAAATGCAGTGGTGCATCTATTATATAATATGACAACTTAATACAGTGATGCATCTATTGTATAATATGACAGCTTAATACAGTGATGCATCTATTGTATAATATGACATCTTAAAATACAGTGATGCATCTATTGTATAATACGACAACTAAAAATATCCTGGTGCATCAATTGTATAATATGACATGTTAAAATACTCTGATGCATCTAATGTATAATATGACCATTAAAGTGATGCGTCTATTATATAATATGACCATTAAAGTGATGCATCTATTGTATATGACATGTTAAAATACCTTGATGCATCTATTGTATAATATGACAACTTAAAATACCCTGATGCATCTATTGTATAATATGACATGTTAAAATACAGTGGTGCATCTATTATATAATATGACAACTTAATACAGTTATGCATCTATTGTATAATATGACAGCTTAATACAGTGATGCATCTATTGTATAATATGACATGTTAAAATACCTTGATGCATCTATTGTATAATATGACAACTAAAAATACCCTGGTGCATCAATTGTATAATATGACATGTTAAAATACCCTGATGCATCTAATGTATAATTTGACCATTAAAGTGATGCATCTATTATATAATATGACATGTTAAAATACCCTGATGCATCAATGTATAATATGACCATTAAAGTGGTGCATCTATTGTATAATATGACATGTTAAAATACAGTGGTGCATCTATTATATAATATGACATGTTAAAATAAAGTGGTGCATCTATTGTATTATATGACATGTTAAAATACAGTGATGTTATTTATTATATAATATGACAACTTAAAATAACAGTAAAGCATCTTTTGTGTAGAATGACAACTTTAAATGCATTTTTGGATCTGTTGTATAATACAACTTAGAATACAGTGATGCATCTGTTTTATAATATGACAGCTTAAAATGATGCACCTATTGTATCATATGACAACTTACAATATAGTAAAGCATCTATTGTATAATATGACAACTTAAACTACAGTGGTGCATCGATCGTATAATATGACGTTAAAAAGGAGTGATTAATCTGTTTTACAATAATACAACTTAGAATACAGTTATTTATCTATTGTATAATATGACATGTTAAAATACAGTGATGCATCTATTCTACAATAATACAGCTTAGAATACAGTTATGTATCTATTGTATAATATGACATGTTAAAATACAGTGATGCATCTATTCTACAATAATACAGCTTAGAATACAGTGTTGCATCTGTTGTATAATCTGACAACTTAAAATACAGTGGTGCATCTATTGTATTATCATGAATCATATTTGATTTCTTTGGGATCTTTGCAGGGTATTAAATATATCATAAATTCATTTTTGAAATTTGCAATGACAAAATTTATGTGGATTCTATGCTGTTTTTTAGACAACTTTCCACGTATGTCACCCATGATCAAGACTGCTTATGTGTCAGTGTGTTTTGTCATGTAAAAAAACAGTAAATGATGAAGTTTGACATATAACTCATTTTGTTTACAGATACCATTTTGGATGGCATTTTTGTAGAAAATGGGGACCATGGTAAATATTTCTCTTCTTGTAGCTAATTTTGTTCTGATGATCCTTCTGTGTTTTATTATATTGCATCAAACTGTTTCTAGTAAGTTACCCCTGTATTTTCCAAGCTCTTTATGCCAACCATCCTGGGAATGAACCTGTTCAGATTTATAATGGTGATGTTTGTAAAAAGTAAAAATATTCCCAAAATGTAATTAAACAGGAGTAGATATAGAAAGTAGTTCTTTTTTGTATATGAATGCTATAGGAGGTTACACTGTATTATATTTATTCTCAATGAAATGAGACCACTGTCCATTAAAATGGGGGGATAGAAGTGAAGGATTGTATGTATGTATGTGTGTGTGTGTTTATGTATGGATGTATGTATCCATGTGTGTGTGTGTGTGTGTGTGTGTGTGTGTGTGTGTGTGTGTGTGTGTGTGTGTGTGTGTGTGTGAAACTAATGTATATAATTATGTTAGTTGGATCTTAAATCGTTTTATTTCTTCATGAAGCAAAGTCGCTGAATATTTCCACAAGCCCAATTTTGTGTCTTCTTAGATTAAATCTTTTGTTGGACCCCTCTGCTTAATAAATTAATTATACTTCCGTTGGGACCCAGTAGTCTAAAGCAGATTAAATCTTTTGTTGGATACCTGAGATTAATAAATTTATGTTACTTTAGTGGGGACCCACTAGTCTGCATACAGTGATGCATCTGTTGAATAATATGTCAACTTAAAATACAGTGATACATTTATTATAAAATATGACAACTTTAAATACAGTGATGCATCTTTTATATAATATGACAATTTAAAATACAGTGATACATTTATTATATAAATAACTTAAAATGCAGTGATGAATCTATTGTATAATCAGGAATCATATTTGGTCCTCAGGGATATTTGCAGGGTATTAAAAATATCATAAATACATTTTGAACATTTTACCAGCAACATTGTCCACTCTGCTTGCTTTCGTGGGACAACTTGCCAACTATGTCACCCACTGCAAAGGCTGCTTATATGTCAGTTTGTTTTATCATGTTAAGGTAACGAACAGTCGATGATGAAGTTTGACATACAACTCTTTTTATTTACAGATACTAGTTTGGATGGCACAGATGTAGAAATTGAGGATCATGGTACATATTTCTCTTCTTCCAACTAATTTTGTTCTCATGATCATTCTGTGTTTCTGTACATTGTATCAAACTATTACAAGTTAGTTCTCCCAACTGTTTCCAAGCTTCTTATGCCATCCATGTCGAAATTAACATTCCATTTTCAAACTAATGTATATAATTGTGTTAATTGGACTGAAATTATTTTATTTCTTTATGAAGCAAAGTCTCTGATCATATTAGCAAGCCCAATTTTGTGTGATCTTAGATTAAACCTTTTGTTGAGCCCCTCAGCTTAATAAATTAATAATACTTCATTCGGGACCCACAAGTCTGCATACAGTGATGCATCTGTTGAATAATATGTCAACTTAAAATACAGTGATACATTTATTATAAAATATGACAACTTAAAATACAGTGATGCATCTTTTGTATAATATGACAACTTAAAATACAGTGTAGCATCTATTGTATGTATTGTATAATCACAAATCATTTGATTGCTCTCAGATCTTGGCAGGGTTTTAAATGTATCATAAATTCATTTTTGATTTTGTACCAACAACATTTATGTTAACTCTATTGGGCAGTATCAGTTATATTGTGCAGTTTGACATACCTTGTTACATGTCTAATCTAATGCACTGGGTCAGTATCAGAGGTGAGCCTGACAGATTTTGTTATCTGGATACTCAAATGAGCTGGGTCAGTACCAGTGGGCAGCCACACATATTTAATTATTTAGCTACTCCAGTTAACTGGGTCAGTATCATAGGTCACCCTGTCTATCTTGTTATAAGTCTAAGCAGTAAGGAGGCTGAACAGACCAAGTTTTCAAACAAAAATAAGGCCTCTATGGAGACCGAAACTATTTCAGACAAACCAAAACTATTTCAAACCGAAACTATTTCACACACAAAAAAAGGCTGCTACGGAGACAGAGTAAATAGACCCGGCGCCAATGGCGCAGCGGAGATAAATTGTTTTAACCGAATATTTGATCAAGTCCGATACGATTACTTGATCTAAGGTCATGCAAATTTATGGTTACAAATCCATGTGGGGTTCATTGAGCGTAACAAAAGAAAATTCTAAAGCGATTATAATCCATATATCCACTGCATTAGGTCTGGTAAATATTTTGTAACCTATGTGTGTCAACTCCATTAAATACAGCAAGAATATTGCAGTTATCTCTGATCACTTTTGATATTTGTGTACATCTCTGAGTGACATATATCACATCAGTATTTTTATGCCTACCTCTAGAAAATATCCTAGCGGGATTCTTTTGATTGTCCAACATCACATCATATACGACTAAATTGTTAATACTTCCATCAATAACATCAATGCTTGGTGCTTCCTCGATATCGGTTATAAATTAAATACTGTAGTATCATTTATTTTCGTTGGGCTCAATTTTCGTGGTTTTGTAAAAAAGGGCATTTTCGTGGGGACGTAAATTCGTGGTTTTGCCTGTCAAATTTTGCATATTATAAGGTAGTTAATTTCATGGTTTAACCTCTACAAGTACCCCCAAATAAAGAATACAAAAGAATAAAACGATGCCGACGCAAACGGCGGTCACATTAATGTTTAAAACAATACTACCACCTGTATGAGTACATATCTAAGACCCGGCAAGTTCAATACTTACAACGTGTTTTTGACCAAGTGATTAACATCTGTCAAAGCAGACTCAGCCAACAACACTAAAACAATTCTTTCCACCTATGTGAGCACATATCAAACACCCGTCAGGATTAATCAGTTTTGCCATGTTTTTGTTTGAGTGTTCAAGATCAAAGGAAACCGACGACGCCAACAAAACCAGACCAATCAGTTATTAAAGTACATTTGAATGATCTCTTACTTAAACCACTGTCCATAAAGTTGCAATATCAGTACTTTATGACTATCATGGCGTTAACACAGTGGCTTAAGAGTGGTAAAATTCAACTTAGATCACCCTCGGTTCCTGGACTTCCTAACCCATCAGAAGCTGAGAACCCGGCGCAGGCTCTCGCTTACCAGGCAGCTAATGACGCAGTAGAACCACTGCTTCAGTCTGTGTCCCGGAAAAGAAAGCGAGGAGAGTATAACTGTTATAGCGAGGAATTACGGGCAAAGATAGCCAGATATTCCATCGATAATGGTGTTGCCAAGGCAGCCCGCAAATTCAGTAGCGATCTGAGTTGTACTATCAGTTAGACCACTGTACGGAGTATGCGGGACCAATACATAAGTTAAAAAAGCAAGATGGGCAAGAACAACAGCTGCACTAGATTGAAGGATCGACTTGAATAAGTATTAAATCTAATTTTCATATGCAGTTATTTTGTATTACTAGTATTTTTTCTTTCTTTCTTTCTGTTTAGTATTACTATTGTTTGAATATGTTATGCTTTTTCTATATTTTCTATCTATCCTTACTTAAATGAAACACTGTAAAAAAAACGGGTCGGGAATTGGGGGGTGGGGATCATCAACCTATGTGGCTCATTTTTCGTTGGGGATTTAAATTCGTGGTTTGTGGCAACCACGAAAACCACGAAAATTGATCCCCCACAAATATTGATGATACTACAGTAATATCCTCATCGATTTCCGATTTTGCTTTCGCTTTCAAAACCTTTAACACCTCGTAACATCGCTGATCGTCTACACTCGGGGCTACTAAATATAGTGTATCCCATTTTATCCATCTCGTTATTAAATTAAGTAACAACTGCATCTTGCCACTTCCAGATGGTCCAATTATAATCATGCAAATAGAACTTTGGTAGCGCTGCATGATGCTTAACTGGTTCTCATGTTTTTGTTGCCGAAAAATCAATTACATTCATGTTATTATAAATAAATTATGGACCTATATTGTGTGAAATGTAGGACGCGTACACCAACAATTGATCCAACACCTACTACGACAACAAATAACAGAGAAGCTATTACTGGCAAATGTGAACGATGTATAATTTTTTTTAGATTTGTTTTTTAAAAAAGGGAGGTGATTTTGCAGCCAAACTAGTAAAATTACCAGGAACTCCATGGGCAAAATATCCAGGAGAAATACATCTTCCAGGGTATAGATATTGTGAACCTGAAACCAGACTTGACATCAGACTCGATGATCAAAATCCAACCCAAACCCAGTGAATATCCATTAAACGCTATTGATAAGGCGTGTCATGCTCTTGATGTTGCTTATAAAAGTAGCAATCTGCAACAAAGACATATCGCAGATGTGAAATTGATTCATGTGTTGAATTCTATCACTGATAAATCCTTCAAAGAAAAAATAGCATCATGGTTGATTAAATCTGCAATGAAAAGTAAATTAATGCTGGGTGCTGGTAATTAATAACAACATGGAATCTATTTATTATTCCCCAAGAGGATACTGGAGGGGTAAATCAGCAATCGTTAAACTTGCTAAAACCGAAAAAGTAAAAGATACTAAAGCAAAGGATTGGTTATCCAAACAGGAGATATGGCAGATTTATCTAACACCGCCTAAACAAATTAACATCTCACATTTTGATGTCAGCATCCCTAATGAGGTTCATTGGGCTGATATATAATTTCTGCCGCATGATACTCTTTACAAGAATGCGCTAACCGTAGTTGATGTTGCGAGTAGATACAAAGAAGCAGAGCCGCTAGCGACGAAATCATCAACTGAAGTAGCTTCTGCGTTTGAAAGGATTTATCGATGAGATCCTCTGCATTGGCCAAGTCTACTTCAGGCTGATTCTGGCAAGGAATTTCAGGGTGCAGTGTTATCAACAATGAAGCATCATAATGTTACCATCAGACAAGGACATACTGCACTACATTGCGATCAGGCAATTGTTGAACGATTTAATCGGACACTTGCTGAGCGGTTATTTGGATATCAATACGTGAAGGAGTTTATCCAGGATAAACGATCTGGTGAATGAGTCAAGAGATTACCAGGTATAATTACTGTGCAAAATAATGAAATTACTTTAACAATTAATATGAAACCTAACAACGCGATTAAAAAGAGGTATATACCCATACAAAAAACGCAAAATGATTTTTCAAAACAACCAATACTCAAAAATGTCACTGTGAGATATTTATATGAACCAGGAGAGCTTCAAGGTGGTAAGCAGAGAGGCTTTGGCTTTCCACCAGACTCACTATTCATAAACAAATCTACGAAGGCGCTAAGAAGAACGTCACAAACATTGTCCATTTAGCCAAATTATCCCACTACAGTAATAAGATCACGGAGAGTTCCAACTGCAAAGAGCTCTTCGAGATAACTAACAAGCTAATGTCAAGGAACAAATGTACACCACTTCCAACAACCTTCTCTCCGGTTGACCTTCCGGACCTGTTTGAAAATTTCTTCCATGACAAGGTACAAACTATTAAAGATCAGCTTGACAACACAATTTCAATTGATTCGTCGTCACTATACAGTTATGATACAGAATTTCAGGTCCACTAGACCTACCAGACCAATTTGCAAATTTCTTTGATGACAAAGTACAAACCATTAGAGATTCGCTTGACAGCACAATTTCAACTGATTCGTCACCATACAGTTATGATGCACAATTTCAGCGACTACCGTTAGGAGCATTTGAACCTGTTTCTATTGATTTAGTACAGACAATCGTGATGAAATGTGCACTAGAGTCTTGTAAACTTGATCCAATTCCAACATCACTGCTGCTTGAGTGCTTAGACCCAATATTGCCTTCACTAACTGATGTTATTAATATCTCTCTCTCATCAGGGGAATTCCCATCAATTTTCAAACTTGCCATCGTAAAGCCACTGCTGAAGAAATCAACACTGGACCATAACGATTTAAAGAACTACCGCCCAGTTTCTAATTTCCCATTCATATAAAAAATCTTATAGGTTGTTCTAACTCAACTTGTATCTCATTTGAATACAAATAGTCTTTTTAGCAATGTATAGTCTGCATATCGCCCTTTCCACAGTACGGAAGCTACTCTTTTGAAAGTTTTTAATGACATTCTCTCTGCTTTGGATAGTGGAAAGATTACAGTTCTCACTCTCCTGGATTTATCTGCAGCATTTGATACAATAGACCATGATATATTACTTCACCGTCTCCAACATGTATTTGGCATTCAGAATATAGCCTTACAGTGGTTCAAGTCCTACTTAGTCGACAGGAAACAAATTATATCTGCAAATGGAATGCACTCCAGCCAAGTTGACATATGTTGTGGTGTTCCACAGGGATGTGTTCTTGGACCTGTTCTCTTCGTTCTGTACACTCAGCTGCTCTCAAGTGTCATAGATCATCACCCAGTGTCGCACCAATTGTATGCTGATGACACCCAAATATATAAGTCTAGCCTCCCAACTGAAGTTGATGCTACCATCCATGGAGTAGAGAGGTGCGTTTCTGATGTGAAATTATGGATGACATGTAACAAGCTGCAGATGAATGATGATAGAACTGAGGCTATTCTGATCACAACACAAAGACTTTCTCATTCACATCCTTTGCCACAGACAATAAATATCAGCAACACCAACATTAAATTCTCACAGTCAGTACGAAACCTAGGCATTACTCTTTACAGTACTCTCACATTGCACCAACATGTCATGAACATATGCAAGGCTGCATATCTTGAATTGAGACGCATCAGTTCCATTCGTAAATATCTTTCAGCTGATGCCACTAAAACACTTGTGTGTTCATTAGTACTTTCAAGACTGGACTATTGTAACTCAATTCTGTATTTTTCGTCACAATATTTACTCCAGAAACTTCAACAAGTTCAAAACACAGCTGCACGGATCATCTTTAGAGTACCTCGATCGGAGCACACCTCACCACTGCTCAGTACCCTACACTGGCTATTGATACAGAATCAAACACAAAATTTGTTCTCTGTGCTATGATTCAGTGACAGACTCCAGTCCAACATACCTATGCAGTTTCACCCATGTGTATACACCAGCTAGATACTTACGCTCTTCTTCTGATAATCGTATACTCATTGTTCCCAAGGTGTAATCAAAGTCATATGGACAACGTTCGTTTGCACACCAGGGCCCGGCGACGTGGAACGAATTGCCCATTAAAATTAGACACAAAGACACAGTGGTCCTTTTTAAGAGTGCTCTTAAGACTTGCCTGTTTCGACTGCAGGGACAAACTTAGCGACCTAATCATGTTTTGTATCTTATATGTTTTCAGCATGTTTTTATGTTTTCCAATTTCATTGTTTTTGTCATTTGTTGTTCTGTAGTGTAGTAATATCATTATTGATGGTGTAAAGCGCTTAGAGCTTTTAAAGATTAGGCGCTATACAAAGTCCTCATTATTATTATTATTATTATTATTATTATTATTATTATTATTATTGTTTGACGTAACTAAGGTGCGAACCAAACATAACTAAGTAAACATGACATGTCTAAGGCGCCTACAGTTCACACCGAACACACGCGAAATTAGGTATCGCTACCGATTATGAATTTCATACAGCTGTTGATTTACGTCATCATAGTTTCAGCCCATCCAGACCGGGTTCGATCACGTGACGTATTTAAGGCGCCTACTGTTCGATCACGTGACGTGCAAATTCACACCGTGATTGGTTGACGTAACCAAGGCATGAACCAAATGTAACTAAGTAAACATGACGTGTCTAAGGCGCCTACAGTTCACACCGAAGACACGAAATTGGGTATCGCTACAGACCGTGTTCGATCACGCGACGTATTTAAGGCGCCTACTGTTCGATCACGTGATGTATCTAAGGCGCCTACAGTTCACAGCGAACACACGGTAAATGTCGCAAAAACACATTTGTTGTACAATTTAAATGGTTGAACTAATTCAGAAACCTTCATGGGCGTGCGCAGAACAACTCGCCAAAATTTTATCGCAATCAGATGAACGGTATAGGAATGCATACGACACAAACAAACAAACAAATAAACATTCATTTTTATATATTTATATCATATTTTGTATATTCCACAGTCCACCGTGACCATATTATACACAGCTAGCTCTGACATCTTCAAGAAAATTGTATTTGGTCGGGAACCATAAATTCTTCTCTCGGGCAAAATGATCTGCAACTGATGGTACTGTAAAACAATTTTTGGTATACTCCTCTGGTTGTTTGTCAGTATACTTCACAGCAAGATTATTCATTTCCATTTGAAGTTTTACAGTTCGATATAAATCTCCGTTGGTCCTGACAAATTGATCATATCCCTGTTTTTCATTATTCTTAAACAACCACACAGAAACTGGATCTGTTTTACTTAACGCGTAGATAGCATCAAATATATCCCCGTGATAATATTTTATATTGTTCGAGTCCCTGGAAATACTCGTACGGAATTGCTATATGCATGAGAATTATGAACAGATATTTCGGTTGTAGCACCCTTTGATTTATAGTGTCTGGAATCATGTAAAATTTCTCCGGTAATTGTTTTTATGGTGACCGGAAATTTAAATTTCTTTCCTAACATAGAGACATCATTTATCGAAGCTCCCATTTCCTTAACAGATTTTCCCCACTCGGTAATTCTGTGTTTTTGTAAATCGGTTAACCCGTTGCCTCGTTTGACATTCATGAAATGTTCTACTATTCGTTCTTCAACACAGTTTAACCTCTTTGAAATCTTCATTCTGGATAATTTGTTAATATCTGGGGTGTTTACCTTATAAAATACATACACCAGCGATGTTTCCTGATACGCTTTATTATAATATTGATTATCAATTCCGACCAGTACACCTGGTTTGGTATTCGCTATCACAACTACATTTTTTTTATCGGATGTTAATACTTGGTCATGATGATTAAACAATCTTCAGGATTTATAATATTTCCTCTTCTTTTCTTCTTCGCTGTTCTCGTAAAATTTGCTAAATTTAACCTGAATTATGTATCTAGTGTTGTTCTCAAAATCCATCCGAGATAAGATCTTCGCTGCACGAGATTCCGTCATCCGGTACTTAAAACCTGGTATTTGAAATGTCGAATATGTGTATCGGTCGACGCCATCAAGCCAAAATTGTCTCTTAGCTTCTTCAGTATTATCTAAAATAGATGATAACTTTTCATGAAATTTTATCTTATCGGCGAGGTCAAATTTTGCTGTTTCGAGTATTTATCTCAAATTTCTTCATTGTAGTATATTAAAATAAAGTATATTTAAATAAAAAATATTTATTTATTGTTATATATAACATGCATACCTGTAATTGTTTGCCTATTGGATCAACCACTCGATGTGGTAAATTTTGCAGAAAAGAATATTGTAGCGATCATATAAAAAATATTCGACGAGGAAGTTCAGGTCCGCAACCTTGTATCGGATGTGGTATTGGAGTACGAGGAAAGACGTGTTTATGTAGAAACTGTGGACCAAAAAATTATACGGCGTTGAAATGGTACTATGATCGTCATCCGGATAAACCAAGGGGATTATCAATAAAATTGCTGCTGGATTATCTTAATCAATCCGTTAAATTAGATAAAGGATTTTCCTTTAAAAATAATGAGTAGCGAACAATTTGTCGCACATCCGATTTACGTTAACTATAAGGCATCACAAGATGGAATTGTCAGACATAGACAAAGACAAATACCATTGGGTACAATTAGCAATAGAGGGTATATAACGATTAGTGTCGGAAACGATAAACAGCGAAAATTTTATCTTGCTCATTGATTTATCGTTGAGTGTTTTATAGGTGAAATCGGTAACAGTTTCGTAGTTGACTAGATAAATAGAAACCCCATTGATAACCGCGTAACAAATTTGAGAGTAGTTACACAACATGAAAACTTTCTTAATACTGATCCGAGGATAAAATCACAACCACGAAGACCTGTTACAGCTTTCATGGATAGCTCTATTATTGAATTTTCTTCAATAACATCTGCTGCTAAATATTTTGATATTCATAAGGATTCTGTAAAACGTGTCGTTGATGATATATATCTGACAACATATTCAAAAAAATTCAGAGTTTCATTTACATATTTGTAAGTTTTTAAATTATCAAAATAGTTAATATATATATATATATAATGACACAAATTGTATCAACGGTCGCCAACATTTTTTTCAATGATGATCAACCTGGACTTTACGATGATGTAAAAATCCCGTGGTTGTTTAACGATGGTGAACAATATGAAATCCTAGATGAATTTCATGATCAACCTGGACTTTACGATGATATAAAAAAAAATCCAAGTGCCTTTCACGATCTAAATGTATTTAATGCTGAATTTTCCTCCCCAAATGTTGATCTGTGTTTCGATGATGAAACTCCTACTGAACAACAACTACAAAAATATTTATACAATGATGCTTTCTATTCTTGGTATGATGACGAGTTTATCAGAGATTTATATGACAGTGATACACATGCTACAGCACACCGAGAATTTTATTCATTGTAGAGAGAAATTTTATGACGAATATCGAGAAGAATTTCAAGTAAAAAAAATTTTAATTTTTTTAGCATCAAGTGGAATTTAATAAATTATTATTATATACAAACATGAACGACAAAATCATATCGACGATAACCAAACATCTCAAAAAAAATTCACGAGAGTACAATTTTTCCTGAATTGTTAATTATTCTGTTGTATACATTACTCAATTAAATCAATGATAATATGACACCAGCGATATCAATGATAGAAAATTTCAAGAAAATAAATTAAATAAATTGAATTCGCTTGCGAATTAATTAAATGAATAATTTTATTCATATTATATACAAACATGAACTACAAAAATATCACCGAATTGAAAACCTAGGTCGATCGTATACAATATCTCCATGACAGTAGGGTGTTTACCAGCGAGTTTCTAAACATCGAATATCAAAAAATAATCTTTGCATGACGACTAAGTTTTCCTACGTATGTATCAGAGTACCGTGTGATGAAAATTCTCTCTCGGGAACGAGATCATATCATTTATAGGAATTCGACCAATAATGAGTTTCCCGAAGAGGAATTCATTGCTGTGTCAACAATGATAAGAAAACTTCTAAGAGCCGTCGGAGAAGTATTCAATGAGGAACAATGGATAGAATCAGCTGCAAAAGAATTCGATGACAAGTATATGAGTAAAAATCCAAAGGATTTTTCATCTTCGATTTCAACGAAGATTTCATCGTAAAAATATCATTCATGAATAATCTACGACTAGAATTATTAACAGTTCCCACGTTGGTGTTTCCGTGGGAGATTTGGAAGTTGTTTTTCTATTTGTAACCAGGTCGTAAATTCCTTATTAAGTTGAATATTCGCGTATACGTTTTCAAGTTTATCTTTTAACTCGCTTTTATATTTACAAGCTTAGTTAAATTTCACTTGTAGTTTATTGACGCGTTTTTTTGTTGTTTTTCAATCCTTGCTGTTAAGTTATCCCTTACTTTTGTTAGCTCGTCAAGTTCCTTCTCGTGTTTGAGATTAGATTCTCTCATCGCTGATATCTCATCTTGGAGTTTGGTCTTAAAATCCTCCACGGTGATCCTAAGTTGATCTCGTTTATGTTGTAACATCACAACCTCATTTTTTAGCTCGGAGATTTCTCGCTCGAGTTCTCGTTTAACCTCATGTTGTCATTGTTTTGCTTCTTTGTATTCAAAAAATCATGGCTGAAAATCATGTTCAACAATCATGGAAATTAAAAAATTAATGTCGATAATCATGGTTGAAAATTATAATCACATGTCAAATTTCCTGGGAAAAATTAATTTTTTTCATATTTTTTTTCAACAATTTTTTACGTTGTGGTCTCAGCAATTTTCACAATTCTCTTGAATTCATCAACGGATATACACGAGTGAGCATATTGCATTATTTGATCAAGACTACAATTAATTATTGTTATAAAATCTTTGTCTAGTTGTCACACTTGATCATCCGTTAACAAAAATTTCTCTTTGCTGATGTCAAATTTTGATTTACTCGATGCTGCTAAAAACTAGCTATAAAAAAACTTTAGAGGTGTTTTTGTGAGAGATCAATTACCATAACAACCAAACAACGCTGAAACCGGTATCATTAATCTCGATAACAGCACCGGACCTGGAACTCACTGGGTTGCATACGCGATTGATCTGTGTGTACTTGTTTATTTCGATTCATATGGGTTAGTGCCGCCTAAAGAGTTTATGCGTTATATACATCAATTAAACACCCCTCGTTGGTATTCCACGCTACCAACACAGAAAATGACCAACCCACCAATATGCGGCCTAGAAGTATTAAATGTCCTCGACACTATTTCATCTTCAACTAATCCACCCCATAAAACCGTACACAAATATACGGGTAATTGCTTTTTAGAGAGATCTTAGAATATAAGGATTGATATTTGGGGAAG
This sequence comes from Unio pictorum, assembly GCA_030141615.1. Classification (NCBI taxonomy): domain Eukaryota; kingdom Metazoa; phylum Mollusca; class Bivalvia; order Unionida; family Unionidae; genus Unio; species Unio pictorum. The sequence goes on from JARLTB010000076.1 coordinate 73,245, forward strand.
ATCTCTCTCTGGTCTGAAAAAAAAACCCACCAAGGAAATATCTACATCCTGTGATGTAAAAGAAAAATCGAAGATGAAATATCCGAGATGCTAAACCTCACGTGTGGATCCAAATGAAATAGTCGTATTTCAAGATCGTCGGGGTAAATTAAATATGAGTAATGTTTCCCTTGATGATATCTTAGTTAAGCATTGCGGTGTAGTGGAAAATGCTATCGCGGTTTTTCTGACCAAGGTAGGCTCAAACCGGATGTACTTGTTTCAACTATTGTGGAAAAATTAAAATCATTGAACGATAATTATATATCATCTGCAGAATCATTAAAAACACTTGCTGATAAGTATGACGCTTATATAATTACATTTAACAAATTTACTGATTTACAAAAAAGTATAGTTGACAATATTGACAAACCTATGTTAGGTTTCTTTGGAAATCCATCGGTGACCATACCGAAGCTAACAGAAATAAAAACCGCTATCATAGAATTAGCAGCATTACAATCCAGGTATGAAGATCATGTTGAGAAATTTTCATCTTTTCGTAAAAATCTCATTGAGAAATTCTTTGGAACCTCATTAGATAAAATAGACATAAAACTCCTAGATGTAAAAAAATCCATTGATGATATCAAAATACTCATGAGGCCATCAAAGATGATTTCCCTGCGATGATAAACCGATTAGATAAAATTAAAATTCCTGAGAAAAATATAAACTTGGTATATACGATTCAACACGGATCATTTACTTGGAAACCAATCGCTAACACGCTAAGTATCAATGCAACCGTCAAAGGTATTTATCGACTAACACTAGTGTCACTGATTCAGTTTAATATTTCATTGACGAGTTCAACCGGGGTAAATAATACAATACCAACGATCATCGATAAGGATACAACTGAACAATTCACAATAACAACCACCGATAATAATTTGGCTAGTACATCAGTAACATGGTATGTGGAATTCGTAGCGGATTAGAGTAAACAACCTAATTGAAATCTGTTATAATAAATAAAATGTCATCAATGGCAACATCACAGCACTATCGCTATGATCAGGTCAGAGAATTTCAAACTAAACTCAAAACACTCATTGAGGAGTACCAAGTAAAAATAAAAAAATACCGACGAAGAATTACCGCAGTTGACATTACCGTGTACTCAGTATCAGGTGTAATTACCGGATCTGGTATTATACTCTCTTCGGTGACAATGATTGCTCTGATAGCTGTTCCAATTTGTATATCAGCGGCGACAACAATCGCTGGAATAATTTAAATAATAACAAAACAAATATCATCATGTAGCCATCATAAACTACAGGATTTTACAGTTAAGTTCCATGTTGTGTCAACCACGTACTCGCAATTATCCTCGATGATATCGTCCTCCCTCGATGACACATTAATATTCAATAGTGAATTTTCAGCGATGGTACGTGTTTATGATTCCACGATGTCAAAATTAGAAAAACAACATGAATATAATGGCAACATCGCAAGAACTACTTCAACGAATAGCGGAAAACACAACCCCGGTGAAAACCACAATGATCTCAATAACCTCAAACAACCCTGAATCCAGTGTCAATTTCCCTACTGCAATTCCGGTGAAGGAGATAGCTCTGGCAAAATTATGAGTATACCATAGTTTGCCAAATATTAGATCACAACCATTTGGTGGTCTGCAACCGAATAATTCCCTGGTGTTTGCGAAAAAAAAAAAAAACAGAACTCTAGACTGGAACGTTGTTTCCTTACAATGTGGGTCTTACCAAATCGAACAGATCAATAATGAATTACAGTGTAGAATAAAATCCATTACGGGAAAAGAATCAAAAATCGCTATAACAGTTCATGAACTAGCACTATCATCCGCGATTGAGATAAACTCACCCAGATATTCCGTAGATATATATAACAGCTCTCTAAGAACCGTGCTAGGATGGCCTGAAATCCCACCTCAGGCACCATCTTATCAAAATGTACCTGAACCTAAAAAATCTGATTTCACTTCTGATAAACAATCATATCCCGATGAATTAGATGGAATGGATAGAGGTTATAACCATGTAATTAAGACTCATTTAGATGAAATAAAAGAAGTGGAGGGAGAAGAAATTGAAATTTTTAACAGAGGTGGAAGAAATCGTCTTCTTTGGACTTTGTTTTAAGGGGGGAAAAAAATGAACCAGATTATCAATATCTTTTTCAATAAAAGTTGTTGATTTTGAACAATGGTTTGATAATTTGTATCATTCATTTGACAGACATACCGTTCTTTTAGATCATAAATTTGATAATTATTTTACCTGGAGAAGAGAAGAAATTATCAAACACGTAGAAATATTAAATCAGATTATATTCAGTGTAGAATATATTCATAACTGAACATTAAAAATGGTGATTAATAGCACATGAGAACAACGACAACGAATTTTAACTGATTTTTTGTTAAGAGAAGATAATATATCTCAATTTAGATTTCCTGAATACATTGATGTAGCAACTCTAAAGAAAAGACTCAATGATATCTATGGAAAATTCAAAAAGATTCACGATGCATGGTTAAAAATACCACAACCACAGACAGCTATCCTCAAGCATAATAATAATGATCCAGACGGTGGTAGTAGGCATATTACTCCTCGGTGATTGCAGTAAATCTAGTATATGACGCTATTGATGTAAGTTACCAAATAAATCTCGAAAAATCAAATCAAGCTCAACAGGGATATATTTTATACTCATTTGCACCAATGGCTCCACCCGGATTTCTAATAATTGAAGATCCAACTAATCTGGTCTATATGCAATGTCTTAATGATTCATTAACGAAAGTTAATTTTAAACTCACTGACCAGTCCAATAATTTGATTGATTTATGAGGAGAGATTTTACATCGGCGCTGGGTCTATTTACTCTGTCTCCGTAGCAGCCTTTTTTTGTGTGTGAAATAGTTTCGGTTTGAAATAGTTTCGGTTTGTCTGAAATAGTTTTGGTCTCCGTAGAGACCCTTTTTTTTGTTTGAAAACTTGTTCTGTTCACCCTCCTTGCTGCTGTCTTTTCTAGTGCACTGGACTGGTGTCAGTGAGCAACCTAACAGTTCTTGTTATCTGGCTGTAGCTGCTTGTCAGAATCAGTATTTATTTTGTCACCCATATCTTGAGAGGCAAGTTATCTATTTTTTTCATTACTATAATTTTTACATGTTTTCATTTTTTAAAATTATTTCTGACTAGGCATGTTAGGACCAATTGGCGACAATAACAATGTTTTAAACCTGATGTTTTTAGAAATTGGTGAATGGGTGAAATTCTTTTTTTTTTTAAATAGAATGACTTGCTGATTTCTATCTTTTTATGTTGTGAATCCAATTCTGTTCTGACTGTTTACCACAAACATTTTCTATTCATACAATAGCAGTTGAAGATGATGCCAGCTATCAGAATCAGTCAGAAGATGGTAATGAAGAGAATGCCCCGGTTGATGCTCCACCTTCAGCATCTTCTACGGAGGTTGAGAGGCATGTTCAGTACTGGAATGAAGCCAGGTCTAGTAAGTGGACTGTGTGTGTGTGTGTGTGTGTGTGTGTGTTAAATGAGATAAAAGTAAAAAAGAAATTTATCTATCTATCTATATATATATATATATATATATATATATATATATATATATATATATATATATATATATATATATATATAAGGTTGGGGTGGGGTACTTCCAATATATTAATTGAAATATTATGGAAATTCCACCCTGGCTCGTGAAGTTATAAAGTTAAATTAATGATGAAATAGATGTACAGCTCTGAGCCCCCAGTCAGCACTGCTGACGGTTAAATTAGATAGAACATGAAGATGAAATTCAAAACAATAATAATTTAATAAAGTTGATAATTTTAAATGATAAACTCAATCACTCATCCTCCAAGTGACAGCCTACTTCATCTCGTGATTTTCAGTGTGAGTTCGATTTTCTCCTGGCCTTTGGTTCTACTCATCTCTTTATTCCGTTCCTCCCACTCCTCCTGGACTTCACCTCTCCAGACTTCTCTCCTTCCTTCTCCTTTCTTCCGTCTCTCTATCAGAGACTATTGGGACCACTTTCACTGGTCTGTCCTTCGAAGCTTCCTCTCCTGACTCCTCTCCATCCTTCTCTTTCTTCCATCTCTCATTCGGAGACACTGGGACCACTATCACTGGTCTGTCCCTCGAAGCTTCCTGTGAAAACCACAAGGCGTTAACATATGGTTTATCGAATCTCACCTCACACTAAATCATCAATTAATCATCAGATAAGGCTATTACTTTTTAGGTCACGCATACATACACTTCAAAATTCCCACACACTCTTACAGGGTAAACAATGGTGTAATAACACGGTATCATACATACATCAATACATTGTATCGCATCAGTATATCCAAATATATATTTAATCTCATTGTACTTATAATATTACAACAACCAGACACATGTCTATACACTACACTCCCACAAGCATACACAAATATTCAAATATTCATATTACTAATTTCTCACAGTGCAACCATTTCAAAGATACCCTTCAATTCAGCAATGGCAAAATCTATATTGCATGGACAAATGTGCTAGTCTACTATAAAAATAACCACATAGCGAATTATAATAATATTAACTCTTATGACGGCTAGCAAGCAACATGATTCTTTACAAATATGAACTCATTCTTCAAAATATACATCACAAAATAATTATTCCTACCACGATTCTAGTAATAATAATAAGTATATCTACGATCTACAATTAAATGCAGTCGCATTCAGCAAAGATCGAACAACTAGCTCACTGACCTTTTAGAAGCTACACTTAGAATCCTGTTCTAAGGTTTTTCCCACCAATAACGTATGGCTGACCGGAGTTGCTATCTTCTGGCAATCTCTCTAACAAACTATAGCGAACTAAATCTTGCTGGCAGGTTTAAGGATATTATACTTAGCCCAAATCAGGGTCCCGTCCCTATCTCGATTCCGATTGGGCAGTGCTGTTGCCCTGTCCAATCGACTAAGCGACCAATTCAGCCTGGTTGTCAGTCTGCGTATCAAGGAGATAAGGCACGCCCACTAATTCTGGCGGCTTCTATGATCTTCACAAGCACTTTCCACACCAAGGTTATAATTGCACTTATAATTTAATTTTGGGTCAGGCGAAATGCCATATGTATGTATGTATGGATGGATGTATGTATGTATGTATGGATGGATGGATGGATGGATGGATGGATGTATGTATGTATGTATGGATGGATGTATGGATGGATGGATGCATGCATGCATGCATGTATGTTTACCCAATCATAATACCTTAGAAGAACTCTAAACATCTTCCTCCCAAATCCAGAACCCTGGCTGAGTAAAAACAAAAAATTATACAGAAGGTACTAACATCTGCCTTGCTAGGAATTCCACATTAAGAGGTTAGCATTAGGACTTGTTGGCCGGGTGGCAGGATAATGTGACTGGGTAGGGCATGATGCTACATGTATGCAGCATGATGCCCCAGTGCTAGACATTACTATAAACTGCCACACACTGCAGACCTCATAGCACAATGACTGGTAAATTGTTAAAATTCCAAATCTCATGCACCCACACTTTCCCATGCACTCTTAAAGTTCAAAGCTGTTTTAGAATTATGAGCGAAATAGTATACTTGTTCATCATCACTAGAAGGTATACTGGGTCCAGTTGGGATCCTATCTTCAATGAACAAAGCCATTGTTGAGTAGTTTATGCTTCTGAGCACATCTCACTATCCACTCTATAAATATCAAGCCTATTCATGGCAATAGATGAAACTTGGTATCATTTTATTAATTATAAGAATGCATATTTTATACCAATATGGGGGCATAGTGTTCAAAATGATATAGTTGTATCCATTATAAGAAGGTGTGTTTCATACCAGTATGGGGGTCCAGTGTTCAAAATGGTATAGTTTTATCCATTATAAAAAGGTGTATTTCATACCAGGATGGGGGTCCAGTGTTCAAAATGGTATAGTTTTATCCATTATAAGAAGGTGTGTTTCATACCAGGATGGGGGTCTAGTGTTCAAAATGATATAGTTGTATCCATTATAAGAAGGTGTGTTTCATACCAGTATGGAGGTCCATTGTTCAAAATGGTATAGTTTTATCTATTATAAGAAGGTGTGTTTCATACCAGGATGGGGGTCCAGTTTCCAACTTGGTATATTGTTATCTATTATAATAATGCATGTTCAAAATGATATAGTTTTATCCATTATGAGAAGGTGTGTTTCATACCAGTTTGGGGGTCCAGTGTTGAAAATGGTATAGTTTTATCCATTATAAGAAGGTGCATTTCATACCAGTGTGGGGGTCCAGTGTTCAAACTAGTTTAGTTTTATCCATTATAAATAGGTGTTTTTCATACCAGTATGAGGGTCCAGTGTTCAAAATAGTATAGTTGCTCAGGTATCCCCCTTCTGCTTAATATATGTACAAGATCACTTTGCTTTAGACTTGCCAGAACATTTTATGACAGTGACTGTCTCTGGTACCCCCATCTGCTTATGTACAGCAAGATAAATCTATTTGCTTTAGACTTGCTAGATGCATTTTATGATAGTAACTATCCCCTGTATCCTTCAATGAAGCTCTCTGTATTTTACATTTTCCAACACTTTTCTATATGTTTTTTATATTTCAAGCAATTTGAGATTGAGGGATCAAACTTGATATGTAAGGCATTTTCCATTTCACATTTTTCCCCACTGAATACTTTAGTCCTGGGTGAAATAAGAGATGCAGCTTGGTATTCATAAATTTCATCCCTGGCAGGTGTTATGTACCATGTTACACATCTAAATATTGAATTTATTTATTATGCTTTGTCTCAATTATGTTAAATTCACTTGAGTCAAAGGAATAACACTTGGTATCTGCATATCATCACTCAATAATGTTAAATTCACTTGAGTCAAAGGAATAACACTTGGTATCTGCATATCATCACTCAATAATGTTAAATTCACTTGAGTCAAAAGGATTACACATGGTATCTGCATATCATCACTCAATAATGTTAAATTCACTTGAGTCAAAGGGATTACACTTGGTATTTGTATATCTTTACTCAATAATGTTAAATTCACTTGAGTCAAATAGATTACACATGGTATTTGTATATCTTCACTCAATAATGTTAAATTCACTTGAGTGAATGGAATAACACTTGGTATCTGTATATCATCACCAAAAGGTGTGTGGCTTATCACATTGACGTTTTATGTTTAATGTCAAGGTTACTGGTCAAATATTTATTTTGTCATTAAAATTCCCACTTTCCTTTGTAGCTGTTTAAGATAAATGGATGAAACATGGTATATTATATGTTGCTATTAAAAGATGTGTTAACATTTTTTAAATCTTTTTCTCTAGGCTAATGTCACATGTTAGTTTTATGGTTTTTTCTTTCTTTCTTTCTACTTTACTTTTTTGTTTGTTTGATTAGGATTTTTAACATAGCTTTAAGAATTTTTTGGTCATATCGCTACTATGGCTGCAGTGAGGCAGTTTATAGCGATGTCTAGCACTGAGGAATCATGCCGTAGACATATAGCATGATGTCCCACCCAGTCACATTTTCATGACACCAGGCCGACCAGTCCTAACACTAACCTCTTAATGCTAAGTGCCAAGTGAGGTAGCTGTTAGTACCAGTTTTGTAAGTCTTTAGTATGACTCAGCTGGGGATCAAACCAAGGACCTTCCGTGGCAGAGACTCTAACCACTAGGCCATTTGAGCGGTCTTTCTACTTTACACCTAAAAGTCATGGTTGTATAGTTGAGAGCATTTTTTTTTGTGATTTGTTTTCTCTATGCTGGTAGATAAACTATGTAAAGCATCTGCTCAGTTTTATTAGACTAATTAAATATCTTTTGTTTGTTTGAGTAGGATTTTTAACCTAGCTTTAACAATTTTTCAGTCATATCGGTACAATGGCTGAAGTTTATAGTGATGTCTAGCACTCGAGCATAATGCTCCAGACATGTAGCATGATGTCCCACCCAGTCACATCCTCCTGACACCAGGCTGACCAGTCCTAACACTAACCTCTTAATGCTGAGTGTCAAGCAAAGCAGCTGTTAGTACCATTTTTGTAAGTCTTTGCTACGACTTGACCGGGGATCAAACCCACGACCTCCCGCTTGCGTGGCTGATGCTTTACCACTAGGCCACCGGAGCGGTAATTATAATATATAATGCATTTTATAAAAATAAAGAAGATCCAATATAATTGCGCACTGTGTCCCTTGTATATGCATTAATTCCCATTGCAAAGATGCCTATCTTTCATAGCAAGACATCCCCGCCCCCAACAGTTATTTCTATCATGCAAATATCACATTAATATGTACAAGATCAATTCTAGAGAAACAACTCTAATGCTTTTAGGCAGATTGTAAATGCATGTAATAATATTGTGTGTCATTCTAAGTTGCGTAAGATCATGTACTTTCATGAAATAAGACATATTGATAAGAGTGTAATGATTTGCCTATAGTGATTGTATAATTCAGTGATATCAGATACACTAGGGTTGTTTGCTGATACAGCTACAATAGAATTTCTGTTGACTATGTAATTTCTGATAAATACGTGATTAGTAATTCCCATATATTCATATATCTTGTTGTTGCATTTTGCATAACAAGTGCATTTTACATTAAATCATTGAAAGAAACACTAAAATGTGAATATATGCATGATGATCTTTTCCTATTCCTGACCCAACTTTAGTTCTCTTTGTTCTGGCTGGGTATTGCACATTGTAACTTAATGTGTCTGTATGCTTAGTATCCTCATTACTGGACAAGTTTTCCTATCATTGTAAAATGTTCCCATTTATATTTGTAAAGCCCTGTTATTTACATAACTTAATAATGCATAAACACAGTACCAAGTTGGATGCCCTGTTTTCTATCACATTTACAAAATCATCTTATTAAGTTCACATTGCCCAAATATTTGCTCAGTATCTTAAAACCTGTAAAAGATAAAAATTATTGTCTTTTGTCAAATACTCCTCTCACTAGAGGTCATCCCTGTTATAAAGCCATCTTGTCTCTCATGAGAATAGATATTTATCCACTTCATGTGAGGCAACCTCTTTTATAAGACCACCTCTTATTCTGCAAAAAGATTTACCTTGGATAATAAAATGGGATCTGTTTTGCTTAATTCTAATAAGCTCCATTTTACTTCTTATAGGTCTGGATAATCTACATTCCATGCTGAAATACCCACCACAAATGCTGACAGTAAGAAAAAGTCAGATAGTGAAAGATGTACTGAATTTATTTGAGGACTCTTCCACTGGAACTCATCAAATTTCCACCAAGTTCGATGGTGAGTCACCATCCATAGACTATTCAGTGGATTAATGTTTGAAATGTGATTGTATTATTTGAACACAGGGTGTGTAGTCATGTTAGAATAACAATGATCACTGCTGACAATAAAGGTGGTTCACATAAATTGCTTTGACAAAACATCTGTCACAGTATATCATAAAGCAAACTATTCACTGGTCCATATTTCCAGTCTTGGCATAACAAGGCTTTTGTAATACTAATATCTAATCCTGGTAGTGAAAATGTATGGATACACATCTTTGCTTATAAAACACAGAAAGCCTTTACAAGTGCATCCACATGTCCTTACCATATTGCAGTGCAAATTTTGATGCCAGGACCACATTTCAGTGAAAGCAAGTTTGGTCACCCACATTACAAGTACTCAATGCAAACATTTGGCATTTAGATGTTCTATTTATAGCATATCTGATGGCAATACTTGCTCTATTAAAACAAAAAAGTATCCATGATGTTATAAGAAATTACTAATACAGTAGTCCCCCTCTCACATTTGTCGATTTTAACATGTAGCCTTCGTGCAGGTGGACATACTTCTGCTGTATGCCTTGTGTACAATGTACAGTAGTCCCCCTCTTAAACAGCCACCCCTTCTGCACTGGGAAGTGGTCTTATCAGATGAGTGGCCTTTCCAGAGGGGGACTAAATTTATTATTATAAGTACATGTATATGTAATTAACGTAGTAAGAAAGCTACATACATGTACTTCAAAACATTTAATATCTTCGTTTCAAAGTAACAATGATCATTAAAAGGTTCTTCTTGTTATAATAACAAACTTATTTCAACTGAATATACATTAATAGTTCGTTTTCTTGGTGTAAGTGTGATATGCGATCGGGTATTGTTGTCATGCATATTGCAAATGCATTCAAAAACGTCATTTACATCTTGGTACATACATAGTTATCTTTCCTTTTGCTCCATTTTTCCCCTGCTGTTGAATAACCTTATCGGTTATGACTTCGTTTATTAGAATCATATCAACATAAACTTGTTTTATTTTTTTAGTATTTTCAACATAAAATTGTTTGGCAAGTCACCCTCCTTCCCCCCGATGTTGTCGAGTAGAATAACCGACTTTCTTCTCAAATAATTTCTCCGTAAATATGATAACATATTAATGTTTGATAATGATTTATTCAGTTGTTGCTAACTGTATGCAATTTAATTATGCAGACAAAACGTTTTTGCGAGTGGACAATATGCAGTCTTCATAAAGGCAGTCATAAATGTGTTGTCACATGATTTTTCCAGTATTTGACTGGTACTCTGTTTTCTTCAAGGTTCTCTGTGTTTGCCAATGCACAAAATCTATATTTAGGCTATGCTTACCCTGTTATGATCTTAACAATTATGTCTGGTTATAATCATCAAAGAGAAGAACTCGACATAGGTGTTAAGCTCCAAACTCTATCATAATATTATTGAGCCCATTTCCTGTAAACATTGAGTTTTATAGATAATGATATACTATTAATCTTTAGTCAACACTTTTAATGGAAACTTGACAATGGGAGACATATAACGACAATACAGTAGAGATAATCAATTTCTTACCTTACATCAAGATTTGAATTAAATCATTGGTTCTGGATACATTTGAAGAAACAAAAGTGGCTGCTTATGAGGGGGACATTTTACATTTTTTGTACTAAAATGCTGTCCGCTGGTCGCATTAGAAGGGTGGCCCTTCTTGAGGGATGCTTTTGAAAACAAATTTGTCAGTGCCAAGGGATTCTGTCCGTAAGAAGCGGGTGGCTAACATTAAGGGGGGGGGGCGTTTAAGAGGGGGACTACTGTATAGCTGATAAGCTGATAATACTGAAAAGTAACATGGCTGATACTGCATATGCAGGTGGAAGAACTGAATCCAAGTTATCAAATTACTCAGGATTTCCGGTCCTTCTCAGTAATCATGAAAGACTAATTACTAATCAGGGAAACAAGGGGCCCCGAGTGGCAGAGGGGTCTTAAACGTTCACTGTTATAGATCATTGCCATCTCACCTCTGTCTGCGTCGGTTCGAGTCTCAGATTCTGCCAATGTGGGTATGTGAGAAAACTTGCCAGTAGCTTCTCGTGGGTTGTGGTTCTTTCCGGGGCTTTTCCTGGGTTCTTCCTCTATCATTTATACTGGCCACCATGTATAGCCTGTCATGTACTGAGAAATGGCTGTTAAACCCTACAACAACATAATCAGAGAAACAAAATTTTGCATATCATTGCTGATTTTGAAGCTTAGAAGCCCTGGCTGGCCTTGTGGTCTAAGGCCTTCACCATTATGGAAATATTTTAGGGATTATATATTTTTACTATTATCTTTTTTTTTTACGTACCTTTTAGAGAACTTAGACGTCTTTACCTTTTATCTAGTAGTCATTATGTTTACATTTATTTTGGAAGGCATTATCATCCAAAAAATTGTTGTCCCCCTTCGTATGTGCATTTACCTGCAAGGCATTATCTTTTATGCCATTCTTCATGATTGCATTTATTTTGGAAGGCATTATCATCCAAAAGTTTTATGCCATTCTTCATGATTACATTTACGTGGAATGCATTATCTTTTATGCCATTTTTCAAAATTACATTTATTTGGAAGGCATTATTGTTTATTCCATTCTTTATGATTGCATTTATTTTTGGAAGGCATTATCATCCAAATGTTTCATGCCATTCTTCATCATATCATCCAAAATTTGTTGACCTTCTTCATGGTAATATTTACTTTGAAGTTGTTATAATCCAAACGTTTGTTGACCTTTTTCAGAGTTACATGGGTAGACAAAAAAATATTTATCTATGTTTTTATGGATAATTTTATGAGCTGATTAGAATTTCATGCCATCTTATGAAATCCTCAAAAAAAATTGTCAGCTGAGCAGTCTACTAAGAACATTACAAAACCGTTTGTAGTAATAGTTTATGGTTTCAGGAGAAGCAGGAGCTGATGGGGGAGGAGTGTCAAGGGAGATGATTACAGTTTTTTGGAATGAGGTTAAAGAAATGTATTTCCATGGAAATGAAATATTTGTTCCACATCTTTGTCCAGAGAGGCTTTCACAGAAGAAAGACTTTGTCACCTTGGGCCGAATATTTTCTCTTAGCACAGCAACACTGAGATCCATTCCTTTCCAGATATGTAGAAGCACTCTTATGGTCATTATACATGATACCTGTGATGTAGATCCAGACATATTACTTGATGATTTCCTCTTATTCCTTGACAATGAAGATAGAGAACTTGTGAAGTCCTCTTTGAACAGCTTTGATAATATGGGGGATGAAGAAAAAGGAAAACTTCAGGAATTTTTGATTAAATTTAATATGGGAATTGTTCCTAGAGCTGCAACCCTAAGTGAACACATGATTAACCTTGCGCAAAATGAACTCTGTTTCAAACCCAAGTTTTTGTGCGAAGACATGCGGAAGGGAATTCCTCTGAATCACATGGATCACTTTTGGATGCAGATGACATTGGATCACTTGGATTGTCTCTATGAAGATTTTCTCATCACTGCAAAACATATCTTGACAAAGATCCGATGTGAGAGGTGGCCACTACAAAATCCCAATGAAAAACGTGTATACTACTATCTCAGGTATCCCCCATCTGCTTATGTACAGCAAGATAAATCTCTTTTTTTTAGACTTACTAAATGCATTTTATGACAGTGACTATCTTCTTATATTATCCTCCATCTGCTTATGTAGGGAAAGATAAATCTCTTTGCTTTAGACTTGCTAAATGCATTTTATGATTGTGAAAATGAACATAAAAAGCTGATTCGAGTGTACATTTGAAAAATGTAATACCAAGCGTATTTCCTTGTGGACAGTATTTCAGTACTTTGATTAACAAATTCCAATAAATTCCAAGAGCACTCTTTACAGTTCTATTTGTTCTGAAAGTTCTTATTTCTTTATGCCGTTCCAGAGACCTTATACAGGACCTTGATGAGAAGACCTTGTTGTCCTTTGTCCAGTTTGTCACTGCAGGTAGAAAAATTCCTTCCTCTTTCATCACTGTTGGCTTCAATGATACTCAGGGGATTGCTAGATGTCCAATTGCAAGTACCTGTGCATACCGACTTGATATTCCTAGGTCGTATGACAATTTTGAGGACTTTAAAAATGAGTTTGTGAATGTTCTTAAATCTGATGAAGCAAAACTATTCAGCGAAAATTAGATGAAATCTGTTGATATGCTGATTTTAAAACAGATTTGCGTGGTTTAATATGTTCCCATTTTTCTATAAAGCAAGACTATTCCATCCACTATAATCAATATTTGGCCAATTAAAAAGCTGTTTTCATATATGCAGCTATCTGCTTTTTTGAGATATTGTAATTGTGCATGCCTGATTGGTAACTTAATGAGTATTGGTGCACATGCCTGATGAGGACTGTCATGAGTATTAATGTACCTGAGGAGTACTGACTTGAGTAATGATGTACATACCTAATGGTAATGTAATGAGTACTGATTTGCATGCTTGATGAGTACGGTCAGGAGTACTGATGTACTGATATGCCTGATGCGTACTGTCTTTAATAATGATGTAAATGCATGATGGGTAATGTAATGAGAACTGAAGTACATTCCTGATGAGTACTGTCAGGATTACTGATAGTTGATGAGTAGTGTCAAGAGTACTGATGTACATTCCTGATGAGTACCAATGTCTCTTCCTGATGAGTACTGATGTGCATTCCTGATGAGTATTGTAATGAGTACTGATGTACATTTCTGATGAGTCATGTAAGGAGTACTGATGTACATTCTTGATGAATAATGTAATGAGTGCTGATGTTTATCTCTGATGAGTACTGTCAGTAGTACTGAAGTACATTCCTGATGAATACTGATGTATATTTCTGATGAATACTGTCAGGACTACTGATGTATTTTCGGAGGTGTACTGTCAGTAGTACTGATGTACATTCTTGATGAATAAGGTCAGGAGTACTGATGTACATTTTTGATAAGTTTTTATGTACGTTCCTGATGAATACTGATGTACATTCTTTATGAGTATTGTCAGGAGTACTGATGTATGCTCCTGAGGAGTACTGTTGTACATTCTTGATGAGTAATGTCAGGAATACTGATGTACATTCTTGATGAGTACCGATGTACATTCCTGATGAGTACTGTCAGGAGTACTGATGTACATTCTTGATGAGTACTTTCACAAGTACTGATTTATATTCTAGATGAGTAATGTCAGGAATACTGATGTACATTCTTGATAAGTAATTTCAGGAGTACTGATGTATATTCTTGATGAGTATTTTCATGAGTACTGATTTACATTCTTGATGAGTACTGTCAGAAGTACTGATGTACATTCCTAATGAGTATTGTCATGAGTTCTGATGTACATTCTTGATGAGTACTGTCAGGAGTACTGATGTACATTCTTGATGAGTATTGTAATGAGTACTGATATACATGCCTCATAAGTAATATATAAGTAATATAATGAAACTTGATTTGAAATGTCAATTATACACCTGCTAGTTCCTTCAGTGAGATAGTACATCAGGGAGAATCACAAATATGAGTGTTTTCACATTTTCTAGAATGAATATTTGTGAGGAAAGATTTAGGTTCTTTCCTTATATTCATTTTAATACAGACTCTGAGAAAGATTTGACTTCCTCAACAAAGTTTTCAATTTCACCAGGTCTAATTGACAGCCCTAATTGAAATCTTATGCACATATCTGCTTTCAATGTGTCTTTTGATTTTCTTTGTTATTGTCAAGGTGACTGCCCTTGATGCTTTAAATTCAGACATATGTATTAATACAAACGTTTCTTGACACTGTCTAGTTTGTTTCTAATTGAAACTGCATTTATAATAGACACAATGTTTAACATTCACAATGAATGTATGATTCTAAGAGTTTGACAAGTTTTCTTTCTCTGCCAGTTGATGTTATCAATTAGTTAAGAAATAGATATTGAGTCAATCAAATATTTTCATTGTATGAGCTGATGCAGAGTGTTCCAGCTAAAAGCTCCCTAGGTTGTTTTTTTGTTGTCCATGGGTCTATTTTTTTGGCCCCCAGTCATTTGGATACTCATAAGAAAGTCAGTAATATAATAACAGTATGGTGAAAGAAAACTAATGTCATGACTGGCAATGAAATTGATATTTATGGTCCATGTGGCCCCACAATATAGAAGATGTTTTACCACCTTCATATAAGGAATTTGCCAATTCTTTTTGCCTATAATAGATTTTACCAACTAGTTACAAAACAGATATTAAAGTCAGTCAAACGTTTCCATCAAGGGAACACATGGATTGGACAGTTCTGACTTTGAACTTTTTTGAAAATACAGTTCAAGGAAGACAGGTATTCCTAAAATCACAGTAACCGGTGCCTTGTAATTAGCATAGTATGTTATGTAAAATCATCTTTGTTTTATTCAACTCTTACCAACTGAAACTTTTATGAAAAGTATTAGAAAGTATTATATAAGAACAGTTTGAATTTGTATAGTGAAAGACTAATATCCTGAGGACCAAATTAAAATGTCGGATTTGATGGAATTTATTTGTTTATTTAGGTTTCGTTATTGACACCAAAGAATTTGAAATTGTTTTTATAGTTATATCTGATTTATAAAAGTAAATATATCAGTGTGATATAATTCTGTATTCCACAGAATGCTCATGTTCCTGTTGAAATCGACATTACATGTGTGTATTACAGTAATTTGGTTTTATTTGATATACATTAGTTGGTTGGTTGTTTAAACTCAAGATAGTCTATTTCATGCCAAGGAAGTTTAAACCAAGTGCCATTCTCAAGGACAGACTGAGTCAGGTATTGAACCCACAAACCACAAATGATGAGTTTGATGCTCCACCAGCTAAGCTGTGATGTCTCCCCTACATGTACCTATGTTTATAATGTGAACATGTGATTTGAAGTAACAAATTAATTATTATAACCTCTATGATCTCTGATAAGCATGCTCATATCAATATTGACTGTTTTGTCAGTTTAATTTTGTACATACTGAGTTTTCTTGAACTTTAAATCAATAAATATTTATATCCTATGCCAGTGAAATTTTACAATTGTACAAAATCTCCATCTTGCATCAATTATAAAACAACATTGACTGAAGCTGATGTAGTTGTTTATCATTACTAAAGATTGGTCAGCGAATCCTGTTTGTTACTAAAATTAGAACGGTAATTTTTTTCATCGCAACAACTATCTAGAGCAATAATTCCCATTCTTGACTTATCCAGACCAGAGTGACTTATCAGTTTAACAATACATTGGAATATAAACCAGTACATGTCAGCTGCAATTTGACCGCCTATGAGGTTAAGCTGAAAAAATTATTCATGACTTCATTCTGGCTAAATGAGTAGACTGGAACAAATTATTCATGACTTCATTCTGGCTAAATGAGTAGACTGGAAAAATTATTCATGACTTCATTCTGGCTAAATGAGTAGACTGGAATTCATTCTGGCTAACTGAGTAGACTGGAAAAAATATTCATGACTTCATTCTGGCTAAATGGGTAGACTGGAAAAATTATTCATGACTTCATTCTGTTTAAATGGGTAGACTGGAGAAAATATTCATGACTTCATTCTGGTTAAATGGGTTGACTGGAGAAAATATTCATGACTTCATTCTGGCTAAATGGGTAGACTGGAACAATTATTCATGACTTCATTCTGGTTAAATGAGTAGACTGGAAAAATATTCATGATTTCATTCTGACTAAATGAGTAGACTGGAAAAATATTCATGACTTCATTCTGCCTAAATGGGTCTACATAACAAATTAGTCATGACTTCATTCTGGCTAATTGGGTAAGATGGAAAAATTAGTTTTGACTTTATTCTGGCTGATTGGGTAGGCTGGAAAAATTAGTCATGACTTCAGTCTTGCTAATCACAACGGTTAAGAACATTAAGTTTGACTGCTAATTCTAGAAATGGAAACATGCATCAGGGTCCTTCCATTGACCGAAGTTCTACTGATCAAAGATAAATATGAATCAGAACATTGCAGGGTATGAGATTGCATGTGTTGAGTTTTGTTGTTGTACTCTACAAAGTGACAGACATTGAAGCTCGGGTTATCCACAAGATCAGGGTATTTCCAAGTATTACTGATATACAGTCCATTTTAATGTACACATTTTATATTTTGGACTAAGCATTTTAAGTTTTCAGTGTTTATTGCTGATAGATCTGGGATGAATTTAAAAATAAAAAACTTTGGGCCTAAAAGTATTCAGGTTTTAAAGAGGATTGTTTACAGCTATTTCAGTATCATGCATTTTCAGCCTATTTAAGACTAAAAGAAGCTAATATGGGGTTTATACAAAGACAAAGAAATCCAGTCTTGGGGTTACATTATTTCATGGTGAGACAAATAATGTTCCCTGTCTCCATCCAAACTTCAGAATAGATTATAATTGTTTCTCATCCAAGTTTTTCTCCATTAAGATTAAAATAACCAAGCACTTTTGCAATATACATGTAGTATGAAGGTTTAGCACTTATTTTTTTAAATCCATCATGTACTAATATTATCAAATATATGTTTTGTATACTCTTGTACTGTTTTATGAAAATCTAAATAATTATCTAATAAGACATAAGATATACCATTATGCTGTTCACAGACAAGGTAGAAGAGCACAATTTTTTAATAATTGTTACATGTTGAATATCTTGTGCCATTTTGTTTGTTAGTACTAGATATTAATTTGAATATGTTCATGAGGGAAGTAGACTGACGTGTAGACCTTAAGTGAGTTATATGCATTACAAATAGAAACATTAAACACTTTATATTATCACTATATTACATTTTATTAATGGATGTCATGTAAAAATAACAAGTAAATTATATTTTTAAAGGGATAATTATTATCTTCATCAGTTTGAATTTGGAAATGTTCTAAGGGTAGGCAATGATACATTACTGTGTACACAGCTTTAACAAGGTGTATAATGACTGAAGTACGATTTGTATATGTTGGATTATTCACTGAAAATTAGATATCTTTGTTACTTCACATATAATTCACCCTTTCTGTGGATGAGGTGAATGTGTATGTGACATACTGGTTATAAAATTACTACCATGTATTAAATTGCAACACACAGTTGAATCAAGAGAGGAGATTTTGTTATTTCATGATTTTCTTGGTAATTTATATTATTTGTCCTGAAAATATGGCAGGTTTTGCTTTTTTTTCCTAGTGCAATGCTACACAAAAGGGTAATGTTCTTGTTGAATAGAGCGTGGGCGAATGATTCAACTACTCTGATTGAAATCACTTTTTTCAGTCTTTGTTTTCATTAGCATAACAATGCTTTTTCCTCCCACTGATGATTGTAATAATCCACTGATCATTTGGCCAGGGTACATCCACAGGGAATGCATAAGCAATGTAGAATGTTTCATCAGGTCACAAAAATCACTGGAATGTTTGTGTTTGTAACATTTCTAGATGCAGGGCACCCATCTTGAAATATGGGGTTAGTGTATATTCTTGGTTTTTCATTGCGCATGTTTCTTATGTTTTCTCCTGTGCTTGTCTTCAACTGTTTCAAATTAAAATTGAAATATTCTAAATTTAGTTCATGATCTTGCTTCAAAGAAATATCTTCTCCACTTAATGTTTCTGTGTTCTTCAGCCCTCCCTGTACCCCAAAGTGCAACACATTGTTCAATCATAAAGTGTTTAATATAGTTGATGGTTTGTTAGGACACAACAAAGGGAATTCAAACAGTTTATGTTTGTGATCAACACTGGTGGCTTTAGCATTTTGGGTTAAATTATTCACTGATGGCCTTTGCAGTTTGTGTTATATGATACACTGATGGCCTTGGCAGTTTGGATTGTACTATACACTGTTGGCCTTAGCAGTTTTGGGTTATATTATACACTGATGGCCTTAGCAGTTTTGGGTTATATTATACACTGATGGCTTTAGCAGTTTGGGTTGTTATACACTGATGGCCTTAGCAGTTTTGGGATATATTTATTGTACACTGATGGCCTTAGCAGTTTTGGTTTATATTATACACTGATGGCCTTAGCAGTATGGGTTATGTTATACACTGATGGCCTTAGCAGTTTTGGGTTATATTGTACACTGATGGCTTTAGCAGTTTTGGGATATATTGTACACTGATGGCCTTAGCAGTTTTGCATTATATATCATACACTGATGGCTTTAGCATTTTGGGTTATATTATACACTTATGGCCTTAGCAGTTTGGGTTATGTTATACACTGATGGCCTTAGCAGTTTTGGGATATATTGTACACTGATGGCCTTAGCAGTTTTGGGTTATATTATATACTGATGGCCTTAGCAGTTTGGGTTATGTTATACATTGATGGCCTTAGCAGTTTTGGGTTATATTGTACACTGATGGCTTTAGCAGTTTGGGTTATGTTATACACTGATGGCCTTAGCAGTTTTGGGTTATATTATACACTGATGGCTTTAGCATTTTGGGTTATATTATACACTGATGGCCATAGCAGTTTTGGGTTATATTATACACTGATGGCTTTAGCAGCTTGGGTTATGTTATACACTGATGGCCTTAGCAGTTTTGGGTTATATTGTACACTGATGGCTTTAGCAGTTTTGGGTTATGTAATACACTGATGGCCTTAACAGTTTTGGGTTATATTGTACACTGATGGCCTTAACAGTTTTGGGTTATGTAATACACTGATGGCCTTAGCAGTTTTGGGTTATGTAATACACTGATGGCCTTAGCAGTTTGGGGTTATATTATACACTTTCATATAACAGCTTTCACATTACATTCATGTGTGTCTGTTTTTCTCTCTCAAAATGTTTTGAGTGATGTGTTACCAAATTTGGAGAGACCTTAGTTTTTTGTGATATCTTTTTGTTTTTGTTGTTTGATTTTATAAGGACCATTCAGGCACAACAGAAGACAACAGGGGTTTCTTCCCTTGAAAAGTAGTTTCTAGCACTTGAAGACCATGTTTTGGACGAGGTTGAGACAACCACACTGAGATAAGAAAATTAAGATTAGCAAATCAACTAGAGTTCTCATTTGCATGGGTGTCAATCTTAATGTAAGGTTAGAAAGTTTACATACATAGATGGTTTTGTATACTTTAGTTTACTGTATGTAAACATTTACAAATTTAAAAACATGTAAACAAGGATGGATGTGACTCAGTGATTTGATTTAAATGATATATTTCCACATCTCTGTGTTAGAGAAATGTATTTCTGTTAATTCTTATCATACAACTTGTATGATTTATCCTTTGAAAGTGGCATTATCTTGGAAAAACTGAAATAGACATAATTGACTGTAAAATATGTTATACAGCATTGTAAATAGGTTGATTTACCTGTAAACTAGTGTCTCAGTTAGTTGATTTACCTTTTGAAAAACATAGTTTTTGACAAAATACTTGATTAGTAACATTTAGTTTTAAAGAAATGTCTTGTTAAGTTAGGAAATCACTGTATAGTTTGTTGATCACTTTTGAACCTACAAAATCATCCATATAACATGTATACAGTTATATTTATTTGTTGACCTTTTCATTATAATAATAATAATAATAATAATAATAATAATAATAATAACAATGTTTTATTTATAGAGGGTGACTCATTAGTCAAGGACTATTCTCCCTTAAGGCCCTCTTAATGAGAGTATAACAAATGATATACACCTAGTTAACATTAGGAAACCATATCACAATGATAAAAGAGTTTGTGTCAGAATTATCAGATATATTTAACAGAGGCATATCTTATCTACTGACTCCTGTCATAATAATTGGTAAAATACATAAAAAAAACAATTCCAAGTTGAGATAGATGCAGAATGCATAATTAAATAGAAGTCATCTGTTCAGTGACTTCTAATGAGTGGATTGGAAGAAAGGTTGAATTTCTAATCATTTTGTTTAAATAACATTATGTCATTTATTGTAAACCTTGACATGTTAAATGTTTGGTAAATATTACAGCCATAACTTAGTGTTAGTTTTGTAAGTATCTGGCCTGACTGCCTCAAACAAGCTTGGAATGTACATGTACTGGTAATTATGACTGATGTCTCACACACCTTTCCAACCAGTGTTTTTCAGTAGTCTACTAGTACTGGCATGTTTTAGAGTTTTACTGATAGTTTCTTATTTTCCCATTATCACAATATTTAGAATAGTTATAAAGCTGCAGTTATCCATTTTGAGTAAGATATCCTAGTCTAGAACAACATTTATGCTGGATTTGTTGAATATATTTTGTAAAAACTTTACTTAACATTTTGAGTAATAGATGTTATTGCAGACCTAAATTTCTTTCCATGATATATTGAAAGTTATGATAAATATGTATTTTACGGTTTTCATTCTACAACTGCTATAGAAAAAGAGCGCATATTATTTTCCTATTAATTAAGATATATGATATAATTTTCATAGTATAAATACATGTGATATATATGTATGTCTCTTTATATTTCCGTATGTAATACTATGAGAGAATTATTGAGATATTTTACATAAAAAGATCTTCAAAATATGTTTTGATACAAATATTTTTGTTAAAGATTTTTAATTTTATTCAAGGTTCCTTTTAACTTGTGTGTATATTTTGTGAGAAAGTAATAATTAAATTGAGCCTCATGACAAATTAATGTTTTTGTTAATAAAAAGCCAAAATTTTTCCATAGTATTTTATATTTTTAGATGACAGAATTTTATCTTAAACCTTGTGATATTTGTTATTTTTGATGATTATATTATTTATACATTGTTTTTGGTTGTGTCATATTCAGGTTAGCTTCTTCCCAATGTCATATTCTACTTCATTTATTTTAAGAATATGTAACATGCATACCTTCTGGTTTTATTGTAACAGAAATACAACATTCTTTGATTGCAAGGGTTTGTGAACATGAATCCACTTTTGAAGTCAGGAGTATCACATTGTGTATAGGTTCTATAATAACATGTATTATTTGTCTGTGATATACTTTATGCCAAAAACGTTTTTCTTAACTGCATAACATGTGAAAAACTTGTGCATTGCTTTGAAAGAGGCTGCAATGTTTACACCTGCAATAAAAGTTTAGTTTACTTCCTGTAAACATTTACATGTTATATTAATTGGTTAGTTTATTGTAATGCCTGCTAGTTGAATTGTTAATTCAGATTTTCTTGATTCACCTACATGAATGATATATGTTTTACCTAAATTGTGAGATATATTCAACAAATGCATGTCTTACAAACTGAACCCTGTCCTAATTACAGGTAAAATATCTAAAAGAAATGAAAGAATTGAAAGTTGATTGTTGTATGGCATGCACATTGTTTATGGCTTTCAGAAATAAGTCCAATGTGATTATTGTGAGAAAGGTCAAGGTGGAGTTTGATTTGGTATGATTAAGTGGAAAGTTCTTGTTGTAATGTTTAACACCATTTTTCAGCACACGATAGGCTATACATGGTGTCCAGTATTAATGATGGAGGAAGATCCTGGGGACAACCCCCAGAAAGAACCACTGACCCACCACGATAAGCTGCTGGCAAGCTTTCTCACATACTCACATTAGCAAATCTGAGACTTTAACGCATGCGGACAGAGGTGAGATAGCAATTATCAATAACAGAGAGTATTTGGACCACTCGGCCACTCTGGGACCCCTATTTAAGAAAGTTTTGTAAACATTCCAGACTTAGCAATCAAACCATACACATAATTTTGTTGTATTTACATTTTACCTATTAATGTTACACTTTGTGAGATGTATATTAAAAATTTATATTTTCTGAATTTATTTGTATACATCAGAATGTATTCTAGGTATTCATTTTGTAATAAAAAAACAAAAATTGTTATTGCTCATTTTTCTTTGCTGATTGATGGGTATGTATCATAAACATTTATTAACACAGGTATATATGTATGTGTCCATTACATTTATTATTACAGGTATATGTATGTGTCCATTACATTCATTAACACAGGTATATGTATGTGTCCATTACATTTATTAACACGGGTATATTTTGGTGATTGTTCGCCGTTTCTCCTTCTCATGTGTTGATAGTTGATTTTGTGTTGGATTTTTTTCCCCTCCTTACAGTGTGTGTGGATGGTAGATTTTGTGCTTTGTTTTCTTTCCTTCCCGTGTGTGGATAGTAGATTTCGTGTTTACATTTTCGCCTTGCCACGTGTGTATGGTAGATTTTGTGGTTTTTTTTCTCCTCGAGTGTGGATAGTAGATTTGGTGTTTTAGCTCTTTTTCGTGTGTGGATAGTATATTTGGGGTTTGTGTTTTTCTTCTTCCCGTGTGTGGTTAGTATATTTGGTGTTAGTGTTTTTTTTTTTTCATTCCTGTGTATGGATAGTATATTAGGTGTGTTTTTATGTGGATAACAGAGTGTATGTTTTATGCGTGTGTGTACGTTTATGTGTATAGTAGATACTGGGTTTTTTATAGTAAAGATTGGGGCATTTTTTATTCCATTTTTTTTTTACCCCTCTCACCTGTGTGGATAGTACATTTGAGGTTTGTTTTTCCTTCTTCCCTCTGTGTGGTGCGTGTATGTATATGTGCGCGAGTATGCTTGTTTATGTGTGTATGTACTGCTCTTTGTCTCTATTAAACTCCCTTTATCCCTATCAAATTCTTTTCACCGACCTATCTTAGTATAGTACCGCGTATTTAGATCAGCTAGTTGCAAAATTGTTGTCCCTATTACCCTAATGTTCAGAACAGTGACATCATCAAAGCTGGAAACTTTGAGACTATAGATATAGACATCGGATTTTTCCACAGAGCATAGCTATAAATAGATCTATGTTTTAAAATAGCAGCGTCACACAAGTTGAGGCTATAAAATAGATTGTATGTTTTTCCAAAGGAATTTCAAAGGTTACAGCTGTAGATAGATACATGGGTGTTTATCCACGATCGTCACACAAGCAGAGAATATAAATATTTATTAGTTTTATTCATTTTAGTCTAAACCAATGCAATGTAATGTTTGGGGATATTGTTAGTCTTCTTTAAATTCTGGGACAATTTCGTCATTTTCGCATTACTTTTAGCCAACTATTTTGGCGTTGGTTGAGCTTGTGTGGATATTAGAATGTATGTTTGTATGCGTGCGTTTACGTGTGTGAGGATGGTTTATTTGGGGTTTGTTTTTCCTTCCGTCTGTGTTGATAGTAATTTTGGGGTTGTGGATAGAATATAATGTCCTTGTATTTCTCTTCTGTTTTGATAGTATATTGTATATGAAGTGAGTGTAGGGATATTGTATATGAAGTGAGTGTAGGGAATGTTTTCTTTCACATCCGTGTTTGAAGTATATAAAGTTAAGCGTTCATCATTCGCGTCATTCAGCCCTGAGTAACCACAGAACATAGCAAGTACTATAATTAACAAAATGGAAAAGTTGCAGGAAGTATTCGACAATATTGGAATGGTGATGCAAATCTTAGTGAAAGTTGCAAACGGCTATGGCTACACATCATAGACTGAGAATGGAAATAAACAGCATCATTAAGTAACCACAGAAAATAGCATGTGACATAATTAACAAAATGGAAAAGTTGCAGGAAGTATTCCACAACATTGGAATGGGGATGCAAATGTTAGTGAAAGTTGCAAACGGCTATGGCTACACATCATAGACTGAGAATGGAAATAAACAACATTGGAATGTCAAGGGAAATATTAAGAGAAGTACTTAAAGAAGAATGAGATAATGGAATGAAAATATAGAGAAGGAAATAGAATATAAGCTTTTTTAAAGGAAAAAGAAATAGAATAGAGAATAGGCAGGAAAGGGAGATGGAGGAAAGAGGGTGGAAATAAAAAGATGAAGACCACAACAATGATTAGACTGAGCAGATGGTGGAGGAAAAGAAGACAAAACCTAAAGACCATTTCAAGGGCCACTCATATGCCTCGAAAAAATATTTATTTTCTTTGCCATATATGTGTATCTTTGTGTATCTTTGTTGTTTGTCTGTTTACCCACCTCACCAAGCGTTGTGGTATTCTTATAGTTTATGAACTAGATGAACTTACCCGCCACCCACCACTCACTTGACTAGCTGAATTTACCTGCCACCAATCACTTACTGAACTATCTGAACCTATCCGACTATCGCCACTCACTGAACTAGCTGAACTTACCCGCCACCCGCTATTCACTGAACTAGCTGAACGTAACCACCACACGCCACTCGCCACTCATTGAACTAGCTGAACTTAACCACTACCGCTTTTTGGTACGATTTAGGTCACCTACTTGCCACATTGTTGCCAGTAGTTAGTACCGTAACATCATCATTCCTATAGACTCTACAAAAGCTTGAGTCTCAATAGCCCCAAGCCTGTTTGGGGTAATAGATCTTGAATCTCAATATCCCGCAAGAAATATTTGACTGGGTTTCCCATTGAGGCTCAATCGCTCCACTTAACTACTCACGTCTAAATGTAGTTCCGTTAAGATGGCTTAATGTCAATCATGACAGCCCCTGCCTTTTTGCCAAGAACAAGCCTCAAAGCCCCAAACAGCACATCCGTATAGCAAAATAAGTAATATGGTATCATTTAAAAGATGCAATTTCAGTAGATATCTTTGTTTTCAATTTTTTTACTAATAACTGTATCTACAAATTTCAATTGTATCAAAATTGTCTCGGATGGTTTATCCGAACTTTCTGCAGATTCTTTCTCTGGTGGCGTTTCCGTACGTTCTACATGTTCCTTCGACAATATAGTTCCGAAACAATATTTGTGATAGTGATGTCATCTTCTGCAAGATATTGTCCCTTTCCCCAAGATATTATTCCCTTTTCAGACCCCTTGGTTAAATCTGTTTCAGGTTCAACAACCTGTCTGTCGCATCTTCGTCCTTCTAGTACTTCTCAAAATTGTCTCGGATGGTTTATCCGAACTTTCTGCAGATTCTTTCTCTGGTGGCGTTTCCGTACGTTCTACATGTTCCTTCGACAATATAGTTCCGAAACAATATTTGTGATAGTGATGTCATCTTCTGCAAGATATTGTCCCTTTCCCCAAGATATTATTCCCTTTTCAGACCCCTTGGTTAAATCTGTTTCAGGTTCAACAACCTGTCTGTCGCATCTTCGTCCTCATCATCTCTGAAGTCCCTTGTTAACGAAGTTATCTCCACTATGTGTGAGGCTTGTGCGCCGTTGGACTCTGTCACGACCTGGGGCCCCGAGTGGCCGAGTGGTCTAAAGCGCTGTCCGTTACGGACCACTGCCATCTCACCTCTGTCTGCGTGTGTTCGAGTCTAAGATTCGGCAAATGTAGTTATGTGAGAAAGCTTGCCAGTAGCTTCTCGTGGGTCGGTGGTTCTTTCCGGGTTTTTCCGGGTTCTTCCTCCACCAATAATACTGGCCGCCATGTATAGCCTATATTGTGCTGAAAAATGGCGTTAAACCATAAAAAACAAACAAACAAACTGTCACGACCTTGATATCGAAGGACCGCGGGACATGCTCTTGTTATTCAGTTTACTGTGTCTAATAATTTGATGCCAATCTGTAAAAACATATTTGAATGCTTTTATCATCCTAAAGGTAATTCTACGGGTAAATGAATGGTAACATTACATTCTGGATACTTATTTTTCAAACGTTTTAGCTCAATAAACCAAGCGGACACTCTGCGCAATAGAAGGCGGATAAACGTTAAATACGTGGCATTTAAATATAAATTTGCTAAAGAAGAATTAAAACGGACATTATATATAGACAAATCAAGGAGGGTGATGATTGTAATCTTTCCAGTTTCAAAGCAGAGAGCAGAAATAATGTCATTAACTACTTTCAGAAGAGCAGTTTCAGTACTGTAGCAAGGGCGATATGCAGACTGTACATTGAAGAAAAAAAATACTCTTTGAATTTAGATGCGATACAAGTTGATTTAGATTTTTGTATGAACGGGAGATTAGAAACTGGGCGGTAGTTCTTTAAATCGTTATATTCGAATGATGGTTTCTACAGCAGAGGCTTTACAATGGCAGTTTTGAAAAATGGTGAGAATTCCCCGGATGAGAGAGAGGTAATAATAACATCAGTTAGTGATGGCAATATTGGATCTAAGCACTCAAGCAGCAGTGATGTTGGAATTAGATCAAGTTCACGTGACTGGTGCATTCTTCATCACTATTGTCCGTACTAAATCACATACATGATATATTACCTCACCGCCTCACGTACACGATTGTCCGTATATATCAGTCTGTCTTCAATCTGATACACGCACACACACACATATAAATGTAAAGTCCTTAGTAACCTACATGGTGTTGATATTATATGAATTCTTATTAATACTCTTAATACTGGATTAAATGCGTTTTGTATTCAATAAACACGATATAACACAATTAGGAATTATAAGTTGTATTTTAATGGCTGCATTAAAGACACCTAACAATAGGATAAATTATTTGAAAGCCTTCTCTGCTGCTTTTCTGAGCAGGATCTAGGGGTTTGTTTTATTTAGAACTTAAATTTCCAGCTCTCAATTAGGCCGAGCAATATTTTGCTCTAAAGTGTATAGAAAAACAAAACCATATTGCATAAGTAGGCTGTTGTCCACCAAACAGCTAAACACTACCCAATACCATCCGATAAGCAATGGACTGGTAGAGAAGTTTAATGGTACCCTGAAACACATGCTACGGAAAATGTGTGCAGAACGTCCGCAAGACTGGGATCGCTATTTGAATGCGGTTCTGTTCGCGTACAGTGAAGTACCGCAAGAAAGTTTAGGGTTTTTCACCCTTTGAATTGTTGTACGGAAGAACAGTTCCAGGCCCAATGCGGATACTACGCGAGTTTTGGACAGGTGACGTAGCGAACGAGGAAGAAAAAAAATACTTACCAGTACGTGTTAGATCTGCGAAAAAAAAACTAGAAACTACATGCCAGAAGGCACGTGATGAATTAATGAAATCGGGACGCAGATATGCCAAGTATTATAACCGTAAAGCGCGAAATAGGAAATTTCATGTAGATCAGGTTCTATTGCTTCTTCGTAATAGCTCAAATAAATTACTAGTCCAGTGGAAAGGTCCCTACGAAGTTAAAGAGGTCAAAGGTGACATGGACTATAAAATTGACATAGACGGTAATATAAAGACATTCCATGCTAACATGATTAAGTTTTACATCAAGAGACAGAGCGACAATGTGGTAGTTTACACGGATGTCATTACTATCCCCCTCTCTGACTTGACAAAGAAGGGGCAACCAAACAAATTATAAATGGGGGCCGTTACAAGATAGAGCTTTTTGTGCGCTGAAAGAGATATTAATCAGTGCACCTATATTAAAATTGCTAGATGTTAGCAAACCCTTTATTTTAAGGACAGATGCATCCTAAACTGGGTTGAGAACAGTTTTACTGCAAGAGCAAGATAACAATAATTTACCCGTAGCTTACTCAAGTAAAAAATTACTACCCAAGGAGAAAATCTATTCCGTTATTGAGAAAGAGTCTTTGGTCGTAGTGTGGGAATTGGGAGGTATCATGCGTATCTATTTGGGACAGATTTCGTTCTCGAGACTGATCACCAACTCCTATTATATTTAAACAAGGCCAAGGTCGCTAACGCTCGATTGATGCGTTGGGCGCTGACACTAGAACCTTATCGCTTCCATGTAGAGGCAATAAGAGGAGTTGAAAATATTGCGGCAGACTACGTAAGTAGGGCATAATTGAAAATTTGGATAAATTTTTACCCAGTTTAGAAAATCCAAATTGCAGTATCACCAGTGTAAATAATGTAACATATCATTAGTTGTTATTTTTCTTTATTCTGTGAAAGTTATATATATATATATATATATATATATATATATATATATATATATATATATATATATATATAATGCGTACATTTTTTTCTCTGAGGGGGGGAGGTATTGTCACAGAATTAAAATTTAAAAAAAAAACTTTTGTTATGCCTGAGAAATATTTGACTGTTTGTGTTGTGCATGGGTACAACGCTATCTAGGATGAACAGGGGTTTTTTTTCCAGACAAGCGACGGAAGCAACATATGTCTCGCTGCCATAAACTACTTGCGGCTACGGGCATCATAATCACGATATTCACGAGTATTTTACCCTAAATATTACTCACTGTCCTATGAATTTAAGCAAGATTAAGGTATAACCGAGACTGGTCATTTTCGAACTGTTGAAGAGAGCACGTATTTTCACGTGGTATTTCTATAAGCCATAGGGGTTAGTGTAAAATTTATATTTTATATGATATGCGAAGTTTATTGAGTTTGTATTGTCATATCGTGTAACGATTCATTTAATACAACGCGGATTTGAAACGTTGTGAACTGTGAATATCAAGTTGTTATTAAGAGTTTAATGTATTAGTATTTTCTAGAACTCATTATTATTACCAGTTTGGTTTTATTGTAGCTTACGAGGCTAACAGTCTAATTAGTCTAACGGATGTAACGAGACTGATGAGTTTAGCTAACGAGTAGAGCTATCTAGATGTCTAGATGTATGTACTTATGTCTGTACATGTGGTGGAGCCACGACTGTAGTTTAGCTAATACAAGGGTGCTGTATGCTGCCTGTACGTGTATACGTATGACTGACTGTACATGTAGAGGATCCATGAAGGGTGCGAGCGGCTGATACAAGAGAGTGGGCTAACCCAAGGGACGTGGTGAAACTGCGCGGTTTATCGGTGTATGAATCGTGCGACTATACAAGGGTCAAGAAGCATGTGTTTATTCCAATTGTTGTTTCAATTGGTATATTTATATTTGCATGAGATTATGTTGAATCTTAGTTGAATTCCAGGAGTTCTAACTGAATCTAACTGACAGTGCAGAACATTTGACACGTATTTGAAAACTTGAGATTGTTAGAATCCCAAGCCTAGTCTATACTTGAAATTATGTGAATATCTTAGTGTGTACTATTATTTGAAACTGAGGATTCTTGAAGCTGTATATCAGATAGATATAATATTATTGGTTTATTTTCAATATGTGAATGGTAGTAAAGACTGATTGGATCAATTGTATGTTGACTGTGTGAGAATCATTGTATTTTTACATCATACATAAAATTTCTTCACTAATTAAGTTAATACATTTTCATCTTTCACACATTGTGTTTGAGTTATTCATTTAATCCAATACCAACTCGGTTACAATTCTGCGACATACATAACGCATTAACATACGTAAATAAATAACTAAACAAATGAAATACTGTAATGTTTTCTTTTCTTCTGCCAAAGTTGGATTTGAACGAAAACCTTTCATGTTGGCACGTGACACTTGACACGTGTGAACCGTGAATATGGTTGATAAAAATCACAATATTTTGTAATATTCAAAATAATCTATGACACAAGAAGATAATTATTCGGTCATGAGAAATGAAGACATGCTTTAAATATTCACAAGATTCCTCTGGGATCCTTACTGACAGATGCTACCAAAGTTTAATAAAACAATGACTAACGCGGTGAATATATATACCTCCTTGTCACGGGGAAAAACCTATAGCTTACAAAAGAGGAAAACAAGCATGTAACACGATAAACAATCCTTTGTTCGGAGCGTTGACAAAAATAACCCATGACTTTAAATAGCTGTTGTTTGTTGATTTTATCGTCGTCTTGGTTTCTTTAAGATGAAAAATTTGCAATTCATAGAACAAGAAACCTGGCTACGCCTATTAATCCTTTTTTTATTGTTCTATTTATATAACGTTAGTAAAACGTAATACAAAAATACAAATTTGTGAAATTCTAAAGCAGGCACACATGTCCATAAATACATTTGTATTGAATGTAACCACCTTATTCGAATATATTTCTCATTTAGCAAGTAGATATGGCTTTATATAGCTGTATTGTGCGTACAGTGTATTTAATTTTATATTTAATATTGTGTTTACTGTTGATCCTAAAAGATCCTAACAAAATTTAAATTCGTTCATTTCATCCATTAGATGCGACTTGCTCTCGGCTGTCGTAAGTTTGGCGAATTGTGTTATGGCGTTTTCCATCTGTGTGTGAACATTTTACGATTAGGCGGTGTGTACCTTACTCATGTCATTCAGTTTTTTACTCCTGTCTGAAGCATACCTTTGAAACACTCAAGATATTATAATATTTGACCAGCAGTTATATATAGTGCAAAAACGATACGTTTCGTATGTCATATTTGCCCTCCCCCTCCGCGTCCTCAAGGTGAAGGGAAATTATGACTTGTATCGTTGTATAACTTTTGAACCACACACACACACACACACACACACACACACACATATCAACCAACTTGAATTTTCACAATTTGTCCATCATCGCAAACTGCATTTCAGTGAGAAAGAGAAAATATTTTAACGATATATTTGAACGTGCAAAAATGGTATCAAGATTTTGTTTATCATGTCATTCGGTGAATACTTTTCAACAACATGGCTAATAATGTAAATGTGCTGTTTGTCGCGCTCTTTATCCTTCTGCGGTGTATTTCAGTCAGAATGGTGGTACTGTTTCTTTATTGTTTCGTTGATCCACCAGTCTACAAAGAGTTTCCTCCCCAAGATTGCATGTACCAGATAGTATGATTAGTGCTATGGAGTGAGTGTTTTAAGCCCTTTTGGTTGCATACCTTTATCAGAGGATATTAGTTCTGTTTAGTGCCAGCAATATTTCAGTCTCCGATTCTACATTATATTCCACATCTTAAGTATTCTGACAAAGGCTCATACATTCTGAAAACAATAAACACTGACGCCGTTGAAGATTGTATAGCTAGCTATCTTTATTTTCCCCTGCATTCTACTTAGCTATCCAAAAACTTTCTGTAGTGTATGTACAGGAAACTATGCAGCCACAGGTCTTGAGTTGTTGCACCATACTAACAAACTCGAGTAGCTTTCTTAGTAGCCCATTAGTAGCAATACAGACATCACTCGTAATTGTGAACATTCTCGGCCTTGTATATGCTTTAAAATGGTTTACATCAATCTCACTTCGAATAGAAGAGTAAAAAATGTAGTTTTTGATTAAATAATAATAATAATAATAATAATAATAATAATAAAAATAGTAATAATAAAATCAATAAATAATAATAATAATAATAATAATAATAATAATAATAATAATGAAGAAGAAGAAGAAGAAGAAGAATTACTAGCATATAACTATTCAATATCTAACATTTAATTGTATCATGAGTGACTAATATTACTGATGAACCAATGAATATTTAGCATATATAGCAGCAGAAGAAGAGCAAAAATATGTTTTCCAATACGGTCAACATGCATGGCATACACTTTTATGCCTAGATGACTTTATGATTATCCGATAATATCTGCTTACATTCTGTATTTTTGTTCTCAATATTTATTACAAACTGCATTGTATTACATTAAGTCCATATTGTTTCTTAAGTTAATTGTTTCTATGTAAAATGATCTAATCTACAACGTCGGGTCAACGTTAGCTTTGAACTAAAAATACAGTCGAAGTTTCATTAAAACGCTGTTTAAGTATTATTCATGATGCGGATGTAAAATATGAAAGCTGGTCTTCGCTTATTTCATGTAAATGTCTTTGATGGTGCCGTTCATCTTTTCCTTGTAGTGGTTGGTAAATATCATGAAAGCTGGACTTCGCTTATTTCATGTAAATGTCTTTGATGGTGCCGTTCATCTTTTCCTTGTAGTGGTTGGTAAATATCATGAAAGCTGGACTTAGCTTACTTCATGTAAATGTCTTTGATGGTGCCGTTCATCTTGTCCTTGTAGTGGTTGGTAAATATCATGAAAGCTGGACTTCGCTTATTTCATGTAAATGTCTTTGATGGTGCCGTTCATCTTTTCCTTGTAGTGGTTGGTAAATATCATGAAAGCTGGACTTCGCTTACTTCATGTAAATGTCTTTGATGGTGCCGTTCATCTTTTCCTTGTAGTGGTTGGTAAATATCATGAAAGCTGGACTTCGCTTACTTCATGTAAATGTCTTTGATGATGCCGTTCATCTTGTCCTTGTAGTGGTTGGTAGATACTGGGGAGCGACATCGTAGGATCGAAAAGTTCTTCTGAACAAATTAATGAATTAATGAAGTCTGACACGACAAGAAGAAGAATATAAAGATATACTAAAATGAGTTGCAAATGATGTAAACCAATAATCAACAAACCAAAGGCCATGTGAAGTTTCAAGCAGTGAAGGTTATACATATTTCTTGGTCTTAAGTTACACAGAATGCTTTGTATGTTTCGAATTTCATGTGCAATATTTAAGTAAACTTATTATGAGATGATGTGCAATTACAGATAAATATAAACAATGTTATTCATCTACAAAACATACTGAACTGTGGTCATTCTGCTACAAGCAAATACATCTAGAACGTACAATAAATTGAACCCGTCAGAAAGTCACAATTCAATGTATGAGGTCAATAAATTTTGAGTCATTTTTCTATATAATGTAACAGCTGGGTAATTTTTCTATATATCATTTCAACAAATTCATCGTCGGCCATAATACAAACGTATAACGTGTTAGATGCAATGACGTAATATATTACGTGTGCTATAATTAATTGTATTAATTGTATGAAATGCCAACATGTAACGTGATCATCATCACTTATAATTATGCATATGTTATCTACATTCACAATTATAAGCCTGTTATCTATATTCACAATTAAACGTCTGTAATGTACTAGTATTTCACAATGAGAAGAAACAATGTATTGAAGGTCCTATTTAATATCCCTTATTGAGAGTGTTTAATATCTAAACACATTGCAGGACAATCCTTCAACCATTGAGTGTTAAAAAAAAACTTATTCATTAGAATTATTAAGTGCTCATTGAAACCACATAAATGACATTATGCTGAGATTCGAGAACTTCGGAAATGTTGACACTGAAGTCTGAAATTTACTAGTTTCACTATTGGTATAATAGGCGGCGAAACTGTACGTAGGAAGCCAACACCTGGGAATGATACTTATCAGAGAGGGTCAGTAACAATAAAACACAACAAAGCAATAAACTATTAAGCGGACTAGAGAAATAACGTAAACGTCAAACAGAAAACAACTGCTGTCATGAACGTCTTAGGACGGTTTGCAGTCTTACGCATACTTAACATATTACCATACTATAACTAAACGAATGACATCATTTTTCTTTTTTATGATCCGAATTTGTTTTAAAAAGTTTGATTTTGTTATAATATCTTTCATGTTGGTATACATAACACATGCCAAACGTGTTATTAAAGGTTCTTAAATATAGCTATATTTGCAATATTCGTAATTAATCTATGACATAATTATTTCGTCTTGAGAATTGACTACATCATGCTTTAAATATCAACACATTCGTTGCAACATTACTCTGGAATCCTTACAGACGGACAATATATATATATATATATATATATATATATATATATATATATATATATATATATATATATATATATATATATATATACCTCTTCGCCAATGTGAAAACAAACTTACAAAGGAAAACAAACATGCAACACATTAGAAAGCCCTTTTTCGCTCCATTAACAAAATCAGTCTATGACTTTATATGACTTGTTTATTGGTTCTATCGCCGTTATGGTTTATATTGGGTGATACCTTTGCAATTCCGATAACATAAAAGTTGAAGGCACGTTCAGATCTCTTGGGCTTTAAGTTTCGATTTATTAAAATATTCAAACTGTATTAGGATAATTGACACCGCGTGAAAGACATTATGTTAAAATTGGAGGAGTTGACTGCAACTACACTATTGATATACTAGGCAGGTAAACTTGGAGATGGTTGCCAACACCAGGGTAACATTAAACACCCTCACTCTACAAACGACATTTCGTAAGATTAAAACAGGAAACAACTGTGAAAAAATCTTAGAAAATTTTTAGTCTTACAAGGAATTCGTGTACTGAACACATTACCATACGCTATTAAACAACAAAACAACTGATTTCATTTTTCCTTTCCTTTCATGTTGGTATACGTGACATGGGAAAAACATGTAATTAAATGTTCATAAATATAATTGTATTTTGCAATATTCAAACTAATCTGTGACAAACAACATAATTATGTTGTCATAAGAAATGAAACGCGCCTTGAATATTCACGACTGGGATCCTTAATGACATTAGCTTCTGAATTATATTACCAACATAAGTACTGCGGTATATAGACCTCCAAGTTATAATGACAAAAAAAAGCAACTTACAAAAGAAAAGAAGCATGTAACACAATAAATAGTGATTTTTCGGAACACTAACCAAAATAACCCACGCCTTTAAATAGATGTTGATTGTTGATTTTATCGCCAACTTGGTTACTTTAAAATAAAAGATTTGCAATTCATAAAAGAACAATGCTGGCTACGCCTATTGATCTTTTTGTTTTTAATGGTGTTATTTATATAACGTTAGGAAAGCTTATTACTTGAGTAACAATTTGGGAAAATTCCTTAGCATGTACACAGCTCCATAGGTAGATGTGTATTGAAAAACCCACCTTATTCTAGACTATTTCTGATTTAGCCAGAAGATTTGATTAATTCAGATCTGACGTTTTGTAACTACAAAGTATTTATTTTTGTCTTTAATATTATATTTACTGTGGATTCTTAAACATTGTAACTAAATGTAAATTCATCTCATTAATAGGATGCGACTTTGATTCGTCCTTCATAAGTTTGGGGTATTATGCAAAGGCAGTTTCCATTTGTATTTGAATATTGTATTATTAGACGGTATGTCATTCATTGGCTTGTACTCTTATCTGGAGCATACGCTTTGAACTACAGATGATATTATAACGAACGTTTTGGACAGTTATATATAATACAAAGGCAGTGTTTCGTATGCCAGAGTCCTCCCCCTCCGTCCTCTAGGTGAAGGCCATTGCAATGGAAAATGGAACACTAACTTGTATACTTGTATACTTATAACGTTTGAATTAGATATATATTAATTACTAGTACTAGACGGTGTTATATACCAAATCCACGTTTTCTACTTCAATGTCAAGGTTAACTATGACAGAGTGACCCCATATCATGTACGCATACAACTTTTAATTTCCAGTTCTGTCCCAATCAATTAATTTAAACTTTCACCGTTTCGTCTTATCTTGCCAACTGCATTTCATTGCGAACGCAGACATTTTTTAACGCTATTTCTTGTAGCTTGCAAAAGCGATTGTATATTTTCCTTTTATTTTACAGTGAATACTCTTCAGCATCATGGCTAATAAATTAAATGTGCTGTTTGTCATTATCCTTCTGCATTATATTTCAGTCTTAATGATGGCACTGTTTCTTTGTCAGTTTATTGATCCACCATAGTCTGCCACGAATTTCTTCCCCAACATACCGTGTATCACATGTACTAGTATAGCTATAAAGTGGGTGTGTGTTTTATATCCCTATCACATCCTAAGTATTCGGACATTGGTGCCTCGAGCGAGACCTGGCTTGCGGGAGAAGGCGAACGCTGTGAAAGGGCTCCGGATACATTTTCTTTTGGAGCGGCAGAAAAAGTGAAGAGCGCCGTGAGGCTGGTGTCGGCTTTGCAGTGAAGAAAGCACTGATCGGTAAGTTGGCTGGACCTCTCAAGTGAGTAAACGACAGACTCATGACCATGAAACTCCTCCTCTTGTCTGGAAGAAAGCACCATAGAATTATCAGTTGCTATGCTCTAACCATGACCAACCCAGATGAAGTGACAGTCTCTCGTGGATGCCCTGGAAGAACGTCTGAAATCCACCCCTCTCGACAATCCATAATGTGGAGATCGATTGGGCGGCATTCAGAGAGCTGATCTACAGCACAGCTTCGGAAATCCTATGACCCTCAAAATGAAAGCAACAAGACTGGTTTGATGAGAACTGCGAGGAGATCAAGCAGTTGCTGGATGAGAAACACTGCCTCCTTAAAACATACCTCAACAACCCCAAATCCACCTCTAGGAAAGATGCGTACAACAATATACGCAGAACTGTACATAATACACTTTGTCAGATGCGATACACACGGCTGAGCAACAAAGCTTATAAGATCCAGTCCTACACAGACCAGATTGACATGACGAAATTCTATATTGCTCTGAACGAATTGTATTGAGCTATATCCTATGGATCATCCCCCTTCTCACTGAAAACGGGAACACGCTAACTATTAAAAAGAAACGATTCTTCCCCGATATGCTGAACACTTTGACAGCGTCCTGAATCGCCCTTCCATCATCAATAATGACGCCATCAGTCTTATCCCTTCATTACCCATCAACAAAGCACTGTATGACCCACCCCACCCCAGCCTTGCTCGAGACAAAGCAAGCAATGCATGTGCCCTCAAGTTACAAAGCCCCTGGTTCTGACTCCATCCCAGCTGAAGTCTACAAGTAAGAGGGCACAGTCCTGATAGAAAGGCTCCACCAACTATTTTTGTTTATGTAGCAGCAAGATACAATTGCCCAGGAATTCGAAGACGCTTCCAAAATCCACCTGTAGAAGCACACAGGGAACCGCCAGGCCTGCGACAACCACCTGGGTATATCATTGCATTTAATAGCGGGAAAGGTCCTACTGAACAGCCTAACTACGCACCATGACCAGGGACTACTGCCAGAAAGCCAGTGTGGATTTCGGAAAGAACGATGGACCATCGACATGCTGTTTGCTTTTAGGCAGCAACAAGAGAAATGTCAAGTGCAAAACGCTGACATTGTTTTCATATACGTCGCCTTGAGAAATGTCTTTGACACTGTCAGCAGCGAAGGTTTAAGAAAGGTATTGGCCAAGTACGGATGCCCAAGAAAATGTATGTCCATGGTGCAAAATTTCCACAATGACATGCAAGCACGAGTTCAGGACAAAGGGGAGACATCTAAGCCATTCTCAGTAACCACATGCATCCAGTTGGGTTGTGCTTTGGCACCGACACTGTTCAGTTTAGTGTTCTCCACCGTAGTGACTAATGCTTTCGAACACGGAAAGGTTGGAGTCGGCATCATACACCGTACAAATGGATAACTATTCAATTCCAGGTGGCTTCAGGCAAAATCCAAGGTTATGACATACACCAGCAGGGATTTTTGTATCTGATGATGACTGTGCCGTCAATACTGGCTCAGAAGCAGGCCTGCAATGCTGTGTTGGCAAGTTCTCCAGCTCCTGCACAAGCTATGGTCTCACCATCCGTACCAAGTTGACTTAAGTCCAGCATCAGCCGGCCCCTGGGAAGTCCTCTGTTGAGCCCAACATCATCGTCAACGACCAAAACCTCAACGTAGTGAACCGCTTCACATACCTTTGCAGCACACTGTCACAGAGCGTCGCTGCTCATGACGAGTTGAACCTTCGTATTGCCATGAGACAGCGCAACCTTCGGCAGATTGTATGCTGCCAACGTCTGGAATACAAGAGGCATCAGCGTCCAGAGAAACTAAAGGCTTAAATTTCAGTTGTGCTCACACCACTACTTTACGCATGCCACAAGTCCCAGGAAAATCCTCAACATCCATTGGAAGGACCAGGTTCCAGACACTGAGGTGCTCGCCCAAACAGGTGTCCCCACCATCCACACCATCCTGATGCAGTGCCAGTTACGCTGGGCGGGACATGTTGTACGCACGCCAGACCACCGTCTGCCTAAGAGACTCTACAGCAAGGACAGGGATCCAACGGATGTTAAAAGAAACGCTTCAAAGATAATCTGAAAGATGCCTTGAAAGCGTTCAGCATAAACCCTAATTCCTGGCAGCACACATCAAGCTGTCGAATCACTTGGCGTTCCTCCGTGTACAAAGGCTCCAAGTTGTGCGCATCTAGCAGTACAGCAGCTGCAGAGCTGAAGAGGTAAGCCAGTAAATCACGTGCCATCAACCCTCCTGGTGATTTCCCACTCACCCCATGTCCCTTATGCAAACGAACATTCCGTGCAAGGCTGTGGCCTCATCAGCTACCCGCGCACGCACAGAACAGAACCAGCCTTTTCAAACCTAGAGACTTCCTCGTCAAATCAACAAAGGTTCGTAAATTTTTAAAATAATAAACACTGGCTACGTTCTAGATTGTTTTAGCTATCTTTCTTAACTGCATATTCTACTTATCTGTCCAGAAACGTGTAGCATTGTAAAAGACCACCATAATTTTATAATCTATTTTTTAAATTGCACTTTAATTATAAACTTTCCGTAGTGCAATATTTTTATAATAATGATATATCCACAGATCATACGTTATTTCACATTGCTAACGAAGTCGAGCTGCTTTGATAGTAACCCATTGATAGCATTACTGAAATGACTCGTACTGGTGAACGTTCTGGACAATGTTTATGCTTTGAAATAGGAAACATCATTTTCACTTTAAATAGAAGAGAGTAAAGTATGCATTTGTTATCAAAAAAAAAAAAAAAAAAAAAAAATAATAATAATAATAATAATAATAATAATAATAATAATAATAATAATAATAATAAATATAATTACTGGCATATAAGTATTAAGAATATAACTGCTAATTGTCTCGCAAGCGACTACTATTGTTAATGAATAAAGAGATATTTGGCATATATAGCAAAAGAAAAAGGCAAACGAACGAAAGAAGAAAAAAAAAACATGTTTTGCAACCGGGTCAACATGTACGGCCTACATCTTCACGCTTACCTGACTTTATCACTACCTGATAATATCTCCTTACATTCTGTATTTTCTTTATCAAGTTCTTTTAAAAAGTTCATTGGTATTAGTAAGACATCTTAATTGTATAACCAAGTTTTATCAACGTTTATCCATTTAAGTTAAATATTGCACTGTAGTAATATTAAATCTTAATAACGAAACAATGTATATCTAGTTCTGTATATCTGTATCATATTCTTTAATTTTGTCCATGATTGTAGATTGTACTATAAAATAATGGCCATTGTTAACTTTTGTTTGTAAGCAAACGACATTTTAGTTTTCAAAAAGTTTTGTATATCAAGACTTTTGACTATTGGAATTCATCCGGAATATGACTAGGTTTTGTCCGTGATTGCAGGTTATAATTAGGTTGTTTATCAGTTTACACTTATTCTAATATTCTAGAAACAGACTGTTTTGCAATTTGACTCGATTTTTCCTGAAGAACAACTCACATCTATGTCAACTGAAAATGTGTATAAAATGTGACATGGTAAACAAATAGTTCATTCAAGTTTCGGTCACACTAAGGTGAACACATTTATTCAATTTAACATTTATGTTTAGATAGATTTCGAAATGAATTATGCATTTATATATGTATTGGAATTACTAAGTGCTCATTCGCTTTGGAGTAACACAATATTTCGGTATTTCTGTAAACACATTCCACGACACATTCTGTATGTCCTTATTGTGACACATCGAGACACTCAAATTCGCGGCATTTATTCGGAACATTCCATACTTTTGAACTTTCGATTGAAAATTTAGGATTATTTCAAATGTAATTTACTACACCGTAAGTGTCTATTGAATAATTACTTTGTATTGTTGAGAAATAAAAAGCTTACTGATTTTATTTAAATGGTTGGTTTCACATCTCTTTATTGCTTAATATATATATATATATATATATATATATATATATATATATATATATATATATATATATATATATATATATATATATTATTTTTGGTACATTCGTCTCTGGATCAAAAAGTGTATTTATTGGACAGGCCGTAAAAGCCCCATCTGTAGTGTGGTTGCCATATTCATTACAATGCAATCATTATTTAGAAAGAACGGAAATTGATAAAGTTGCCACATCTTGGATTGGAATAAGCACATTTTTAGCAAGTAACCATTTTGTTTTAAAAATAGTTCGTTTTTAATTCAATATATGTAACGTCAATAACTCCATCCATCCATCCATCGGTCCACACACACACACACACACATATATACATGCATACATACATACATACATACATACATACATACATACATACATACATACATACATACATACATACATACATACATACATACATACATACATACATACATACATACATACATACATACATCAAAACATATAAAATCGAAACATAAACATTAAGATGAAGAAAAAATAGGCATATTAAAAATGAGAAAATAAAATTAATAAACTGAGTTGTCATTTTTTAAAGTAATATTTCAATTTAAGTTTGGAAATCTATGTCAAAAGTGACTAAGGTATTTTAAAACATTTTGAAAACACGCAAATACATATTCTTTTAACAAAAGCACTTTGCTTAAGATGCTGCAAAAAAAGACAGAAAACATGTTCTACATAGTATCGGAAATTTCTGCTTGGTTACTAAAAGCTAAATGTCTTAAAATGAAAAGGGAACATTTCATTTATGAGCGATTTGATTTTAATCAATCTGCTGATTTTTTTTTTTTTTAGCTCATTTTACTTTCGTAACTTTTTGTACTGCAGTTTCAACCTTTCTAAATATTCTACTTCATGGAAGCGAAGAGTTATAGTTACGTTATGTAGCCTATACGGTAAACAAGACCGCCGGTGAAGGAATTTCCTAACAATCAGCCACAACATTAACTGAAGATCGTCTAGCAATTGAATCTATCACGACATTGTCGTGCGATCACCTAGAAATCTCAACTACCATGACATTATTTGCTATCATTTTTTATGCAGAAGTAAAACTGTTAAATTTTACATTAGTACTGTATTTTTAACGTAGCTTTAACAATTTTTCAGTCATATCGCTACGATGTCTGCTGTGACGCAGTTTATAGTAATGTCTAGTAACTGGGGCATCATGCCGCAGACATGTAGCATGATGTCCCACCCAGTCACATTATCCTGACACCAGGCCGACCAGTCCTAACACTAACCTCTTTATGCTGAGCGTCAAGCGAGGCAGCTGTTAGTACCATTTTTGTAATCCTTTGGTATGACTCAGCCGGGAATCGAACCCACGACATTCCGCTTCCGCGGCGGACGGTTAAATTTTACAAACGTCTGTTATTCGTCTGTGTTTTTGTATTATTGGGAACGTTCACCAGGAGTGCAGTGTATAGTGTTTATAAAACAGAAGTATCTGTAATTCACACTGAGTATTTTGACTATCGCAAACGTTTAAAAGTGATAGAAACGTATATTATTGATACAAACTGTCAAGCAGCACATTATTGTGTTCTAACAAAAATATAAAAAATTAATATAAGCAAACTTTCTAGAACACAATGGTCTCAACATGATACTTTTATGCCTTTTGCATCCTTTTTGACCATTATTTGCACATATTTTGGTTATACTGACATTTCCGTGTCCTTTCTTGTGTTTGTTAAAATCCTATACAACGATACACATTTATAACGACCGTAATACGCATTGTCACGCAATAAAAAACCACTCGAATGAGGTTACAGATGGGTTAGACTTTAGTATAAACAATCTGTAATCCAGCCCTTAGAAGACTCGCGCATTTCTTTTATTTCTTGTCAATATCTATTGGTTTATATAGCGTTGTACTGCACTGTGCCTTTCATGTCATCGTGGAAGTACCGAATCATGCTTAGCCGCATTGGAGGGCACCCCCAGTTTTCGCCATGATTGCGAAGAGTCCGTCTCTGCTGACCAGATCTTACGCCTTGGTGAGATCAATAAAGGCCAGGAAGATGTTTTTTGTTTTGTTCTCTGCATTTCCCCTGCAGTTGCTTGACGTTGAGGATCACGTCAATCGTAAACTTCTCTGCGCGAAACCCGCACCGCGACTCTGTGAGCATGCGTCTGCATTCTCTCCAGGATGACGCGTGCGAAGACTTTACGCACAATGCTGAGAAGGGATA
This sequence comes from Unio pictorum, assembly GCA_030141615.1. Classification (NCBI taxonomy): domain Eukaryota; kingdom Metazoa; phylum Mollusca; class Bivalvia; order Unionida; family Unionidae; genus Unio; species Unio pictorum. The sequence continues at coordinate 116,672 of JARLTB010000076.1, forward strand.
CGCCCCTGTAGTTGTTGCAGTCACTTCTGTCGTTTTGTTTTTGTGCCGGGTTACGATGCTTGCGTCTCTCATATCCTGAGGAACTTCATCCCCATCCCAGTACTGGCAAATGAGGCAGTGCTTTGTGCTGGGATATAATCCTTTCCTAGGGCTTTACCTAAGGACAATTTCTCTAATGCCTTCTATAGTTTTGCCACAGTAGGTTTCTCGTCCAGTTTGGCCATGAGCAGGAGGTTTTCATCGGTGCTGAAGGCATGATTGGTCACATGGTTATCACTGGAGTACAGTTCAGAGTAGTTCTCCACCCAACGCTCCATCTGCTTGCCCTTGTCGTGGATGGTATTGCCTGGGCAGTCTTCAGTGGCGCTATCAGTTTCTTCGTGGGACGCATGGCTTTCCTTATGCCATCGTACATGCCTGTTATGTTTCCAGTATCCGCTGTCCACTGTATGCTCTGATCGAGCTGAAGCCAAGACTGATTGGATGATTGGCGCACTGCCGTGCTAACCTCTGCACTTTGCTTCTGATGGACCTGTATTACTGTAGCGTCGTATGACACGCAGAAATAAAGTTATATCTCCTGTAAGTTCTGTCCATTGCAATATCTGTATCCAGAATATATATATATATATATATATATATATATATATATATATATATATATATATATATATATATAAAACTAGTCAAAGTTCTCATTCATTAATAGGAAACGTTGGACTCAGAAATTTTGAAGTTGTTTTGTTTCCCAGAGAAACTTATTTTAATAGTTCTGGAACAGAAATGTAAAGACTGCCTTGGACAGAAAATTACTGCTGTATACAGATTCATTTTTTTTATAGGTTTTGTTGTTGGGGGGGGTTGTATTTTTATAACAACAATAAATTCCTTCAGATGTTTTTCAGCTGTGTTCAACATAATATATGTATGGGCTCGGTTTATTATTCGAATGAAATTGTGTATGATTAGATGTGAACATCGAAATGACAGCTGTAAATGAGGTCTTCTCATCCTTGGTGTTCAAACAGTATGTCATGTTGTATCAACGTTACTGTTCGTAGACAACAGCAACAACAAAAATATACAATCTTGTTCAATTTTGATCTGGACAGTATCTAGTCACGTGACTGTCGTAAAATACTAGTAACTGTAGAACTTTTCAGTAATGTCATATTGGACAGGAAAACACTTTACTCTTCTCTTATATTTCAAAAGTAACTCCTATCCACTAATTTGTGATCAGTAAATCTGTAAAATGATCACTAAACTACAGCCATAACAGTTTCATCAGATCAATATAAATATCTTCCGATCATTATAACGACGAGTCAAGTGGCATCTCGTGTGAGCTATATAATACAACATGAGATCGAATTCCTTGTCATAGTAAATTAAGCGGTTATTGTGACATTAACTCTTACATGTATGCTCTTGATTAGGTACAATGAGTGCACTTGACATAAACGACACAGTTCTTCAACTTGAGTGTTAAAACAGCACACTGATCTGAACTAATACACTAACTTATTCAATACTGGCGATATGAAAAATAATATTTAGAGTATCCGACTTAGGCCAAGCCAAGGTCATGTCTCAAACGGGATTTAGATAGGCTGGTACCAGAACCTGTCTACTGTAGAAAGGTAGCTATCGGTGATTGAAAAAATAGTGGAGGATTAGTGGGACTACAATTGAAAATATACGATCCAAAGGAAACTCGCGATTATAAAGGATTTAGAAAAGAGAGCGAGAAAGTACAAGAATTCCTAGAAAATGAAAACGAATTGCCGAAAGACAACCCAGAAACGGAGTGTTGTTTTGCATTTTCTACACCGTCCGTATTTGGAGAAATCCGAAAGTGCTGAGACCAGATAAATGTAGGTAGGGATCAGAAAATATCTTTATATTATGCTGATTACATGGATCATAATTTCAAAGAGATTTTTTAGGTATATATACGGACTTATAAATGTATACTAAATTTTTTACTAATTCAAGAAAGACAAATACCTTCTCGCTTTCCCATTACTGCACAGTCTAAGTGCTCACGGGCATTAAAATACATAGTCATAACGGCTTGTTAATTTCAATAAGGTATTTTTTAACTTAGCGTTTTTTTTAGTATATTTTCTTTTTCATCTTGTTTTACTCGAATTACCTGTAAATGATATACATTGCTATTTTTTTTGTATTAATTTTGCGCTGCATGTATACTCATGAATGTCACGACAGCCAAACAGGAAATTTTGTGGATCTACATTTATACATTTCTTGTACACGATTTGGAAATATTTTCAGAAAATCAGTTGACCTGACTCTTTTTTTTCTTCGTAAACACCTAAAGCTGACCTAGATCCTGACCTTAATTTAAGACTAGATATATAGCCACACAAACAAATTCTTTTTGAATTTTGTTTTTGGAGGATAATATGAGCGAGATCGAGGCTGTATTGGATACATGACCCGAGACTCGTAAATAGTTTTGGTGATGTAAACAACTTTTTTTATTCTTAGAGTAAAATGATTGGTTTTGATTGGGTCATGTTAAGGTGTATATGATGTAAACATGATCAGGTGACCCTCATACTGGTCTCTATTTTTTTATTTTCAAACTGCTGTATAACCTTTGTCATAGGGAAGCAATTTCAGTTTTGGACTTTTACACTTGATGTCAAGTTGTTTTCTTCTGTGGTAGCCAGTTTTCGAGTATATGTTGAATTTACTTCAGATTAATTTGTGTCTCTAGAATTATTTGAGTACTCATACAGAATTCTCTTTTAAAGACATTTGTTTAAGATTTTATTCGGATTTCCAACACCAGAGTGTTATTTCTTGTGTTTCTAGAATGACCAGTATACATCAAGACAATACAGGATACAGCATATGTCATCGCCTTCCATCTTTGATTTTCATCGGTGACTCAAAATTGAATTCATTAAATTTCATGTTCACATTGTTTATCGAGTGAAATAAATTACTTGTTAAACTTTAAAAAACTTGTTTTCGCTCTTTCTGTTACTGTTTTTAGAGCCTAAACACGTAACAACAGTACGTACGTACGTACGCACGCACGCACGCACGCACGCACGCCCGCACGCACGCACGCACGCACGCACGCACGCACGCACGCACGCACGCACGCACGCACGCACGCATGCATGCATGTATGTATGTATGTATGTATGTATGTATGTATGTATGTATGTATGTATGTATGTATGTATGTATGTATGCATGTACCGAATTTCAAGTATTTATGTTATAACTTCTACTCTATTTATCTATCTATCTATCTATCTATCTATCTATCTATCTATCTATCTATCTATCTATCTATCTATCTATCTATCTATCTATCTATCTATATTCATCTATCTCTTTCTCTCTCTCTCTCTCTCTCTCTCTCTCCTTTCCTACCTCCCTCCCTCCCTCCCTCCGTCCGTCCGTCCGTCCGTCCGTCCCCATCCATCCATCCATCCATCCATCCATCCATCCATCTATCTATCTATCTATCTATCTATCTATCTATCTATCTATCTATCTATCTATCTATGTGTATGTCTGTCTGTCTTTTCACAAGCAATTTCCACAACCTAAACAACTGAGCAAAAACGTATTTAAACGACGAAGATCAAGAACATAGAATTGATTGCTTGTCTTAAAATAAATATTGTACTTGCTACTTTTACAGCCAGGAGACTCGCTCACATCATTTCTTTCAATGTTTAAACCAGTGGTCTCAAACGACGCGGACCACATGCGACTCGCCAAAGAGTATCCAGTGATTCGCAAAATTGATTGGCGTCACAAGGTATCTTAAAAGATAATAAAGGTGGTGCTGCTCTTGGGTCATTAAAAATGCCTTATGCGCACATCAAGGTGGTTTGAGTTTTGAGACGCCTGGTTTAAATGATATTAGTTTCAACCATTAGAAATATACAGTGTGCATATTATAAACCAAGCTTTTGGAAACAAAATCGTATCACACTTGTATTACGCCCTTACTGTTCTTGGAAAGATACCTCGTCAGTCACCAAACAATGTGCGTCAGTGATTAAAAAAAAGAGCTCCTTGTAGATTTTGCATTGTATATGTTATAATACGTTTCACATGCTTTAAATGTTTCAGGTGAATATATATGTGCAATTAAACCAAAACCTTATCATTCAGTTGAACTTTCTTAGTCTTCAATTTAATATTACATCCTCATCCAACTCACCCACACCAGTTATATGACAGGAAAAAAAATGCTTATCGAAACCATTGATCGTCATAGCTGAAAGCGTAAAGGCTGGTTCTTAAACCGCGTAGAAGAGGATGAATGTGGAGTCATAAGCGTATTGCCATGTGCAATCACAAGCAAGAACGTTTGAAACTTAATGGCAATCATTTGCACACAGACACGATTTATAAGTGTTACTCTTATATGACCAAAGGCATAGATACGCAGTTTATTTAGAAAATACATAAAATTAGTATGCGTGAATTGTCTCTGGTGTTATTTATATAGCTTTTGGATCGATGTATATTATATGATAAATTTGGTTGTCTTTCTGGTCATGCATCACATCGTTCTTCACTTCAAAATTATTATGAACCGCTCCGGTGGTCTAGTGGTTAGAGCGTCCGCTGCGGAAGCGGGAGGTCGTGGGTTCGATCCCCGGCCGAGTCATACCAAAGACTTACAAAAATGGTACTAACAGCTGCCTCGCTAGACGCTCAGCATTAAGAGGTTAGTGTTAGGACTGGTCGGCCTGGTGTCAGGATAATGTGACTGGGTGGGACTTCATCCTACATGTATGCGGCATGATGCCCCAGTGCTAGACATCACTATAAACTACCTCACTGCAGACATCGTAGCGATGTGACTGCAAAATTGTTAAAGTTATTTTAAAAATCCTAATCAAACAAACAAACAAGATTATTATGTTCCAGGTCAACGATGTCAATGGCTCGAGTTTCATCAGTCGTGGAAAAGAAAGCATTGGAGCAGCAGTAAGAGTGAACAAACCTTTTGCTGGAATGTCTTTTATGACAAAATAATGCTTAATACGAAAATGAAACAAATATAAGCGTAATAACGCCGAACCGACGACTCTGACTGACTGAGAGTTTATCTAATTGGGTTAGGTTTTTTCTGTTACTTTATCAGTCATTAGTGTTATACAAATTTTTATATGTTTTGTGTACCCACTTTTAGTTGCATTGAGGTTGCACCCTCCCTACTGCTGTAATTAGATTTTTATTATATATCAATAATACGGCGACAGCTATGGAATCTTATACAGCTTGATTAGCTATGGAATCTTATACAGCTAGATTAGCTATGGAATCTTATACAGCTTGATTAGCTTGAGAGCGACTAGAAGCAATTAAGAAATTGCATCCAGTTCGTGATATTGTAAAAAAAAAATTCAAGAAGGTCAGGATCTCAGGTTTAATTTGCAGAGGGATTGAAACAATTATTTAAACCGGTTACAAAGGTTACGAAAAGAGTTGTAGAAGCTACTGAAGGTATTCGTCCTACATCATAACAAACTGGCAAATAGCAGAAAGAACTAAACAAACAAAAATACTTTTGCTGATGAAGCACAAAGAAATGTAACTGCAAATTTAATAGCTGGGAGTGGTCTTTTTGTTAATTGTTGCTGTTGAGTTTAACGCCATGTTTCAGCACACGATAGGCAATACATAGAGGATAGTATTAATGGTGGAGGAAGAACCCGAGCAAAAGCCCAGACAGAACCACTGACCTACGAGAAGCTACTGGCAAGCTTTCTCACATACCCATATTGGTCGAATCTGAGACTCAAACCCACGCAGAGGTGAGATGTCAATTATAGGTGCCCCTTCTTCTTGTTAGACGATAATAATTATAATAAAATGTTCAAACGTGTATCTGTCTCAGCATTTGATATGGATACACTATATCTAAAATATGATTCCGGACGCAATTATCAATTGTATTCTTACGATGCACGACAACCACATCAGGCTAGAAGAATTGAACTGCAAATTCAAGATACTAGTAGATATATTTAACCAGCTGAAGATTTTATTGAAGTAGAAGGTGAACTTGTAACAAACGATGTTGCTAATATTCCATATGCCGCTGATGTTAGAGTTGACATTTGTAAACAATGATATTATGCTTTGTTTGATAGCGGTACATACATGATTCATATAATAAATGTTGAATCGATTCAAAAAGATGTTGATGTTGCTACAACGATAATTGGCCTAGCAAGATATCCCGACGATTATACAAAATCAGCTGGTCTGTCAGTGAGGTTCACTAAAGAATTTAACTACTTTCCTCAATCAGACAGTTTAATATAGGACGGTCAAGATACTTTGCCAACGCTGCTGATGCTGATGTAAAAGCTGTAATTATTAGTCCTAATGAAAATCACACCTTAGGATTTGCAACACGTAAATTAATATTAAAGGGTAGTATATAAATAGTGTCATGGTCTATTCCACTGTCTCGTATTTTTGGGATTTTGCATAAATGTTAGAAAATTCAGCTTTGGTGCTAAGCAAACAGTTGTACTTGTACGAAAAGGTAATGGCAACGATGTATTATGGCGGGGTTCTAACAATACTCTCGTTGTGGATGCCAGTAACCACTCCAAAAATTACTGGGGGAATCATTACTCTCTTTTATGCATCAAGGCGGTAAATCAGCATTATAATGGTTAATGGTAACTAAAGATAGTATTCAAAGTAATGTTAATGGTTTATCTACAAAACATATAGCATCGCAATAAGGTGTTTCTTCAGCACAGCATATTTTCAATGCCCTTCAAAATTTCGAACGAGTATGCAAGCAAGAAGAGAGTATAATGATATTTGAAAAATTCGGAGTTACCGTAGTGTGCTTAAGAATAAAGGGACATCAAGAACCGTCTGAAGATGTATTACTTACTTTTGATCAAAATCATATAGCACGTGTTTATCATCGTTTGATGGCATTATAGGACGTGATCAAAAAGTAGGTACTGGTTTACAAATATTACAATTCGATTTTCAAAATCTATATCCGATCTGTTACTTTTCACTGGAACATCTTGATTTAGTTAGACAATCTTTAGTTGATATACATTTTCGAGCTTGCTCTATAGAGATGTTGGAGCTATTCCTAATTACAGAGAAATTGCTGTTATACTCAGCGACAAAAAAAAATGTTTTTTGAAGGTGTCGGTGGAAGAATGAAAGTTATTGATGCCTCAGTGGAAAACGTGTAACGTCGTTTACACAATCACTCATGATATTATAAAATATCATATAGTCATGTTAATGTCACTCTAACTCTTGGTCATGTAAAAATAAAATACAATTGAAACCTGCAAGTAATTATGGAACTGGAACAATGATAACATTGAAGAAAGATCAAATTGATTGTGACGGTCCAGACAAATTATCATTAATTAAAATTAAGATCAAATTGATTGTGACGGTCCAGACAAATTATCATTAATTAAAATTAAGATCAAACATCTTGACAATGATTTAGAATAAAAAATCTGAGTTCATTTTATTCTTCCTCCGAGCTCCATTAAAGATTCAATAAAAACAGGTTGTACACGGTGCTGTCGGAACCGCTGCTAGAATAGCATTAAATACATCAACAGGGAAAGAATTTAAACTACTAAAGAAAAAAACAAAGAGTCTAAAACACCCGGGAACACTTTGTTCGTAAAAAGACACAATAATTTTGTGTTACTTATATTTGATTTAAATCATGACATTTTGGGTTTAAAATTCGTTAGTTGAGAGAGATTTTCTAAAAATGGATGACCTATATACTTTACAAGTAAACACCAGATGTTAACCTCATTTCTGGCCTTATTTCAAGGCTGATAAACAGGCTTTTAAAATGATTGGCTGATACCAAGGACATAACTGATTCTCATATGGTGAGTACGTGACTTTGCGAGCGTGAGTTCGTGCTAAGAGTTACTAGAAAATCACGTGACCCCTTCCTGTTTACGTAAAACAGGCATTTAAATTATTGTTTGGGAGAGAACAGTTCAGTAGTAGTCTGGGCTTTAGAATACAAAGATGTGTGTTATTGTTTGAGTTATTATGGATTAACTTGTGCGGTAAATTATTTCAATTCGTTTGGATCAAAAGGAATTTATTGTGTTATTTATCTGGAAAATACATGTGTTCAATGAATTATCATAAAACTAAAGCTGACTTCATCACGTGACATCGTCGTCCATCTTGGATTACATCGTCAAGATTCGAACCGGGAACAATTAGGACATTTTATTATCAGGACTTTTGCAATTCCACTAGTGGATTATCTTGTGAATTCTTTTTGGATTAAATTTTGGACTTGATTCTCTAAAACCGTAAGTTTATTTTTTCTTTTATGAAAATATTTGTACTCAATAAATTGTTTGTTAAGTTTTTACAAGCTTGTTATTTTCACTCTTTCTATGTAACTGTTTATTTGAGCCTAAGCACGTAACGTTTGATTGAAATATTGCCGCTGCAAAACGAAATATCAAGAATTGTAGAGGTGTTTTTATTCGTGATCAGCTATCTTCCAGACCAAAAATGTTGAAACCGGTATCATTATTCTTGATAATAGTTCTGGTCCAGGCAGTGATTGAGTTGCAGACGCGATTGATTCACGTGGACTTGTCTATTTTGATTCGTACGGACTGGCACTACCAAATAAATTTTAAAATATGTCGGCACATTACGACGTACTGATCTACAAAATAGTCAAATTTGATATTCAACATTACCAACACAAATGTTAACAGATCCGCCAATATGTGACCGTGAAGTAATCGCTGTACTTAACTTTGTATCTTTTTTCAACAGCACTACCTCATAGAGTTGTACATGAATACACATTACACAAGTATTAAAAATATAATGGTAGCTATTTACGCATGATCAACGCGGAGGAAGACTCAGCAGGGTGACTTATGTACATATGTAACTCTTGACGTGGTCAAGGATGAATATAAGCAAGGAAAGTTAAAAAGGTGTAATATTTCATTTCAAGAAAGTTTCGTTAGGATTAGGGGAGTAACCGAAAACAGCATAGCTGTTTTTGACAATAGTGGAAACATTAAGCCTGGTGTTATTATATCAACAATATTAGATAATACTTGCAATCAAGTAACAAAAAATCCCATGATACATCATTAACATGACTAATAATAAAATTACCGGTCTTGGAGAACCAGAATCAAACGGTGAGGCTGCAACGAAGAAATACGTCGATGACAAAATCCTCCCAATGATGAACTCGTTAATAGGAATCAATAACGAAGTAATCAGTCTTAGATCTGATTATACTGCTCGCATAAACACGTTCTCGAGTTTTCGTAGAAACGTGAATAGAAAAATTGATGACTTTTTATTCAAAGTCCAGCAGTCTTTAATATTAAGTTCAATGACATTGATTGATTGATTTACTAAATTAACGTGATGGCTTTTATGTGTTCAAGGAACACTTATTGATTTTTAATAGTCAGATTGTAGGACTTTTAGAGTCCCTAACAACCTGAATGTAAGGCTATTGCATGAGGGGGAATATATCAACGCACACTCATTGTTTCAGCTACTGTCTATGGCAAGTGTATATGATTGGGATTAGACCCGACACATTATTAATATGACTCAACTGCATTTGTGAGCGTGCACTGCACACATGTTGTTCAGATGTCCGGCCGCGACAAAGGAGGAGCAGATGTTCAGGGGAGGAGAATATCTTGGCACAGGCCGGTGCTCTTAGGCTCCAGGAAGTTGGTCGAAAAATTGTCGTCCATTACAATTTTTAAAATAACTCTGTGCTATTTTTGAGTTGGTTTAGAGAAAAGAAAACCTAGGTTGACATCGTTTGGCTTTCTATTTTGCCACCTTGTGTGGCTGGCCCTGATGATCTTGGGATTTTGGGGACCACCATGTTGGTGTAAATTTGGGGTCTTATCGTTTTGATTAGTTATTGTCGTTTGGCAGCCTTGTGCTGCGGAGCCTGCTAGTCTTGGAGTCTAGACCTTATTATTTGCACTAATTTGAGGTCTTATATCCGGAAACATTTGTGTACTTTTCGTTTTATAGCCCTGTGATGTGTTACCTGATGGTCTTTGGAGTTTAGGTCACCTTATATACACTAATTTGTTGTCTTATGTCCGAAAGAAACATTGAGAGTGCCACCTTGTGTGACGGGCCCTGATGGTTTGGATTTGGGACATCCTTAAAGGTTCTTGTTTTGAGACCTTAATATTAGTCTTGGTATAAGTTTGGCTGTCTCCTACGTTGAGAGTTTGAGTTGTTCTTAGAGGTCGTAGTATGTTGATATAGAGATCGGATGTTTTTAGAAGGGATGTTGTTTATTAGTTAGAGGCTAGATATTATTGGTGGGTAAGAATTACGTATGTAATAAGTGTGTTTTGTTAACTTATAATTCTACTTTGTATTCTTAGTTGTTTTGTTTTAGTAAGTGAATTAAAAGGGAGTCCTTATAACAGTTTGAATACTTTATACGCCTCAATGAACCCATGTAGGATGTATTGATCTTCAATGGACCCGTGTGAAGAGCAGTGTTCGTAGGATGTGGACGGTTAAGTTGGGAGTATTTTATCTCTCTATTTTATACTTGTTTTGATGTTTACTATTGTGGTTTGAGGGTTTTAATTGAGGTTGGTAGTTAGAATTCTCCATTATTCCTTATGTTGTTATATTTTATTATATAGTCCTGTTTTTCGTAAGAAAGATAGAATATTTTTATACGTAATATTTAGGATCGTGTTTTGATTTCAATATCATTTCTGGGTATATTGCTGGTGATCCAATTCGTTATAGTATTAATTGAAGTGTTTCCCTTTCTTTCTTAATTCGGTGGCATTCGTTGAAAATGTGCGGTAGGTTTTCTGGGACCCGGCAGAGGTAGCAATTAGGATTGTGACGAAAATGTCCTATGTATTGTCCAAAGTTGTTGGCCAGCATGGTTTTGCCTGTATGAATTCTGTTTATGATGTTTTGGTCCACACTTTTGATTTTCGGTAGTTTCCTACTTCTGTTAACTTCATTGATGATAGTGTATTATATCCTGCCTTTATCGGTTTTGTTCCAGCTTTCTTGCCATGTATTATATGTCGTTAAGCTATAGAGTTCGCCGATATTCTAATTGAGTTGTATATAATTTGGCTCGTTAAGTTTTTGCTTGACTATTAAGTTGGCTAAACCGTTTCCTGATATGTTAATGTGTGATGGTTTCCACATTAACTCTATTTGTTGATTGTTAACGTTGAGTTGTTTTTGTATTAGGTTGGTGTGCATATGGAATTTTTCTCTTGAATTGATGTTATTGTTGGGTATTGATGATATGACGCTAAGCGAGTCACTTAGTATAATCCTTCGTCCCATTCACAAGCTGCTATGTCTCTATTCAGATTTGATTATTTGAGGCCAAGATTTCTATATTAGTATTTCATATATTTGTTCTACTTTAACCCTATGTTGTTGGAATGATGGGGTGTGGTTTGTATTACCACTCATGACTGAGAAATATTTTTGCTAGTTGTCCAGCTTTGTCTTTATTAATATTGGCACCAGCGATTTTGGGGGTGGTTAGTTGCCTTTCCTCGAATTGTTCTGATTTTGACACAGACTTGTTTGGTACTGATGGTTATGTTGATGATAGAGCAGTAATTTTGCCAAGTTGTTTCTTTAGCCAACTTGATTATATTTGTTAGGTTTTTTTTATAGCTGGTAAAATCATCAGTTTCCTGATCGTCTAAATTTGTTTAAGGCTTGTTTTTTTTCTCTTTGAATGCCCGTTTACATTGTTCATTCTACCATGGAACAGCTTGGTTGTTAGATACACCACGAGTTTTGTGTATACTGGTGGAGGCTGTTTGTGTTATGGTATCAATTAGGTTTTCATTATAGTAATTTATATTGTCGTTTTCTAGGCTATTGGTATTGATTTTACTTACATGTTCCTTAAATGTTGGCCAATCTGCTTTTGAATATTTCCACCTATGGGTTATTTTAAGCTAGTTAAATTGAGCCGCCATCAGCAGGGTGACAACTACAGGAAAGTGGTCACTGCCGAGTGGGCCAATTAGATTGACCCTCCAGTCCGTCACCTGTGCTTTTGATGGCGAGCATATGGTGAGGTCGATGGTGGACAGAGTTCCATCCTTCTGGCTGAGGCGAGATTTAGTGTCTTCATTGAGGATGTTCAGGTTAGATTCAGCAGCACATGCTTCAACCAACCATCCTCTTTTATCCGTCCTACAACCACCCCACAGCTCGTTATGGGCATTTAAATCGCCTCAGATGACAACCCGATCCACTCGCTCATGGTCATTTATTTGCCTATATGGTATTAGATTAGATACATCTGCATTTCCACCTGGGTCGTAGATTTTGAATATGTGTAGGTTACCCCTTACTGTATGTACTATGAGGGAATGAATTTCTATTGCTATGTTGCTACCTGGTGTAGGTGTAATGGGTTACATTTGGTGAGTTGTCTATAATAAATATAACTAATCGTCCCCCTTGTCTTTTATTTCGATGTTGGAAACAGCCAGGGGCGTAAGCTTGAATTTTAGGAAGTTGTCTATTTTTGTTTGATAGTTTTGTTTCCTGAATGCAGATAATGTCAGGTTTGCGAACTAGGTTTTGTAGTCTGATTCTTAGTTCACTGATGTTGCCCGCCAAACCTATTGCATTCCATTACCACATCGTTATGTTGCGACTGGATGTACACTGAGCATAAGTGTGGTGGTCATTTGGCAATTATTTTGATTGGGGGCGGGGTTACCATGTCACCTTAGTTAAGATTAGTTGTAGTTTCTTATTTATTTACTCTATTTTGGTCATTTATGAGAAGTCTGCTAAGTAAAGACAGTTTCCCTAATTAGTTTTTTTTATTATTATTGGTTCAGGTAATTGTTTATTGTTGGCGTTAGTGTTAATTATTAATTATTTCATTCTTTGCGGGGGGGGGGGGATTAGGTTAGTTTTGGGGATAGGATTTGTTGGGCTATTAGGATTGTGTGTGTTTTTGTCTTGTTTTGGTTCATTAGTTGGTTTGTCTTGGTTTCTAATGTTAACTTGGTTGTTATTATTAAGTGCTAGTTTTTGGCAGCATGGTATTTGTGTATTGTTCATGAGGTCCATTATTTGGCTTTCCCTTATAGCCAATGGACATTCAAGGGATTGGGGTTGTTGATGGCCCCTACATTTAGTACATTTTGGTGTTTCCCTTTTACATTTATCCCTATAGTTTCCCCCACGTTACATGCATTGATTTGGTGAGCTCACCGTCAATGTAATATATAATGTAACGTCTGGACAATCATTATGGTAACCGCCTAATAACTTTATTAAACACCGAGCTAAAGTCAGCAGTATATGGAGGTTGTCAGTGATCGATGTTACAACATTTACTGTATCTACTACAATTATATAGCGTTATCCACTAACAAACTCATGGATCTATAACGTATAATACTAGATCAAAACGACGAAGTAACATTTGAAGTGGAACAAGAGAGAAACAAAGCTCGGCTTAGCTTATCATTGGTGTCTAGCGAGTTTATTTCAATCGCAGCTGATAAAGTTGGTTCGTGAACTGTTATGGCTACTTTTAATTCTTTACTTGCGAGAGATTTGATCTTGCGCTCAAATTCGTCATTGATTTGCTCACTCTAATAACAGTTCGTGGGTATACCGAGAACTAACCAATTGGGAGTTCCATCTGGTTTAATTTTATTTGAATAATATAAAAACGAGTGAATTTATTAGCCTGTTCATTTAACATGTTACATACGAGTGTGTTTATGGGGGGGGGGGTTTACTCCTGTCAACGAAGGTTATATATCTCGCTTGTTTTACGGGCCAATAAATCAATATAAGACACACTCGTGATTTAAACATGAAATATGTTTTTTATGAAGAAGGTAGCGCACTACAAACACGGTTAGCCTCCTGCATACTAAACATAAACTGTCAGGCATTCATGTACTAGCATATGTAAAATAGCGTGAAATAGAAACTAAGCGAAATGACGAACCAGCAAGTTGGTAATTAAAATATTGTAGTATATTGTGATAAACTTTTATATAGGGGAGTTGAAAAAGAGAAAGAGAAAATTAAATGTCATTTAAGAAAACATGGACTATTAATACTTTTATCGTTATTTTCATATGACATTTATGATTAATGAAGAAATTCATCATTGATCTATAGGCCTGCACTTGAAAGACTGTTTATATAATCGTATTATTGCGCCATGGGCGGATCACAATTTGATTTACCAGTAGTAGTGGCATATTAGTTCACTTTATACCAAAACTTTAAATGCAATTAATTTTTAATGTATGTGGTATATATATATATATATATATATATATATATATATATATATATATATATATATATATATATATATATAGAGAGAGAGAGAGAGAGAGAGAGAGAGAGAGAGAGAGAGAGAGAGAGAGAGAGAGAGAGAGAGAGACAGACAGACAGACAGACAGACAGAGAACTTACAAAAGCAAATAAAGAGCTAACGCTATAACTTGCAGATAAAGCCTGAGTTATGTATGTATTGCTTAGTGTGAATGAAACACCATTTATTTTAGATCTCAATGATATATCCTTCAAATTTTATTTAAATTAAGAAAAACTTCTAAAAACAAGTTGAGTTAACAAAATTATTTTCTTAATGGTCTTTATTGACTGTGACTAGGGCTATTTATATACCATACTAATTGAATAGTACATGCACGACAAGCTACCAGAGAAAAATACGTGTGTCCATAAATAGATATTTATTGAATATACCTGTTACAACCTATTTGACCATTTCATGAGAAGATTTTATGTTGTACAGACACTGTTTTGTAAGTATTTGCTTTATCATCCATATTTTTATATTGATTCTAACACATTTAGACGAAATTAAATTTGTTATTCCATTCATAGAAGGCGATTTATACATACCTGCCACAAGTTGGACGTGATGCGATGTCTGTCCATCCGTAAGTTTACCTTTCACAGTTAGAAGGTATGCACTGTAACACCTTTCCTTCTTTGCTTTGCATCCATTACCGGAGCAGAACTTTTAAAGATACTATAATAAAACTTTGGACAATTAAATATTACGCAAAGACCGTTTTTGCATTGCAGCGGTGATCGTCCCTTTCTCGCATCCGCGTTCCCAGCCTAGCCCTCTTCATGTGAAGTCCACATCAAGAAAATATAAAACAGTGACTTCTATTATTGTCTGAGTATAAGAGAAATCACTGAAAATAAACAAGCTACAGAACATGACTAGACCATATCCACGCTCTCTACCTCAAGGTCAAGGTAAACTATGGATCTCTGACCATTATATTTGTTGGAATAGAACTCCTGAGTCTGAGAAATGAAACTTCAGCATGTCTTTTTCTTCTTTTTATTGAATCTGGGCTTACTGTTCTAGCGTATTTAATTAACCATGCCATTCGGCCACATAGTCGAGATCACAACAGTGGATAATGTAAGTCACTGTTTTTATTTTATTTTTTTATTTATGATTTTCTTTTTGCGTTTTGTCTGAGCTTTCAATTTTAACACATACCGATATTTTATGAAACTTTACCCAGGTCAAATGTCAAGATTATTAATCGGAAATAGACCACGAGTGGGCATATCGGTGCCTATAGGAGGACATGATCACGAGTGGGCATATCGGTGCATATGGTAAGACATGATCACGAGTGGGCATATCGGTGCCTATATGAGGACATGGTCGTGAGTGGGTATATCGATTACCCTAGCAGGACATGGTCACGAGTGGGCATATAGGTGTCTATGGTAGGACATGTTTGTGAGTGGACATATCGGTGCCTATAGTAGGACATGGTCGTGAGTGGGCATATCGGTGCCTATGGTAGGACATGGTCGTGAGTGGGCATACGGTGTTTATGGTAGGACATGGTCGTGAGTGGGCATATCGGTGTTTATGGTAGGACATGTTCGTGAGTGGGCATATCGGTGTTTATGGTAGGACATGGTCGTGAGTGGGCATATCGGTGTTTATGGTAGGACATGTTCGTGAGTGGGCATATCGGTTTCTATGGTAGAACATGGTCACGAGAGGGGCGTATTAGTGCCACTGGTTTGACTTGCTGTTTCGTGAAATTGGGTATAGTTGTTTTCACATGCGAAGTATTCAAAGATTTAATTTCTATCCCAATCAATCAATGTAAATTTTTATTCGTGCTTCCTGTCTTCATTCCTTTTTTACATCATTCTTTCCGTCCAAACTGTCTTTCAGTGCAGATGCAAACATAGTTATTGGGTTTTGTTTGTCTTTTTTGTTTTCGGGTGCAAACATGTAGCATGTTTTCTTTCTATTTCATAGGATAGACAACATGGGTAATACAGCAGATTTGTTGTTTGGAACTCTCATAATCGTTCTTCAATATATATCAGTCAGAACGGTTACGCTGTTTTTTCATCATTTCCTTGTACTACAAGAGGAGTCAACAAAGAATATCATCTCCAATACAACATGTTTCTCAGGTATAATTAGTGTTGTCGAGTGATTGGCATTCAGCAAATATTAAACAACTGTCACAAAATACTAAGTTCGGATCCCATGTTTTCGATGTCTCATATATTTTATATTGTTTCTCACTTACTAAGTATTCAGAAGAGTTCGTACATTTTTTAAACCTAACACTAATTACGCTGTATGTCTTGTCGCTTTTTTATTAGCAGACACAGCTATCCAGAAATGTGCTAAATTGTATATGAACACCTTTTTATACTCTAATTTTGGTTTTATTGTACGTTAAACAGTAGCTGTTTCAAAACTTCAAACAGGCAGTCACAAATCATGTCATCATTCCACTATGTCACACATGTAGAGTGTCTTAATACAAATACATTGGTAGCTGTACGGAAATGACTTGTTATGATGGCACTTCTAAGTCTTACTTACACCTTGAGATAAGACGTCATTGAAACTGTGCAACAAAAGAATGCAATAAGAATGTGTAAAACATAAAATAATTACATTCTAGCGAATGGAAAAAATTATATATCACACAATACTAATAATTTGGAATTCGTTTGATAAATGTGTGATGTACAAATGTTCAGAAACAACTGAACTTTTTGTGATGAACAATTTCATGCATTTATTAATTTACTGACGTTTTTACGATAAATTATTGAAAGAAGAGAATATATATATATATATATATATATATATATATATATATATATATATATATATATATATATATATATATATGTATATATACATGTATATATATGTATGTATATGTATATATATATGTATGTATATATATGTGTATGTATATATATATATGTATATATATGTATGTATATATATATGTATGCATATATATATATATATATATATATATATATATATATATATATATATATATATATATATATATATATATATATATATATATATATATATATATGTCAAGTGCCAAATTTTTCGTCAGTGACATCCAGTAATTAATTCGTAGGCTAGCCGACGAATCGACTGTCTTGGGGCAGAGTTGGAACGGGAAAAATGTTTTGTTAACCTGGTCAGGCTTGGTACAATAATTAAAGTGAAAACGGACTGAGTATTGACACGTAAAATTATGGGAATACTCACGTAGAGCTTTCAAAAATGATTAAGACAAACGATAATGTGACATTTTGAACCAAAGTGGCATTTTTGACATGTGAGAGACGGTTTCCATAAGGTCAGTAAGAATAGCGTTTATGCCGATTGGTCAAATGTACAGGACAGAGGGTTGGGTCGAAACCTAGAATCGGGAAATATATAGTTCGTATCAAACGATGTTAGGCAGTCTGAAAATTTCTCTGCAAGAGAGAACCGAAGGTAGAAGTAATTACCAGGACTCCGAGCGTACTTTAGGAAAATAGACGTTCGTAAAAATTGTGGTTCCAGGGAACTGAATGTGGAACGTTTGTAAGACGCCAGAAACACAAAGGTATCTAACTCAAATTCACCTTTATTATGATGTAATGTATATGCTGTTTATCTTTGTCTTAAATGCATAATGTATCGATTCTACGCTACAAATAGTTCCGTATTACATTGATTTAATAACGTACTTTGACATGTTTCTTTGTTACAGATGCATGACGTGTTCATATTTTGTATGGATAGTCGGTTTGCAGTGATTTAATAATGTATTTTGAATTCTGAATTAGCATTTTACCTTATTACTTAGTTAGGCAAATTGGTGGTGTAGAAAACCCGCCGTGTACATGTATGATTGGAAAGGTTACATTAATTTGAATTTATTATATTAAGTAAATATGAATTGTGTGTTATGTTATATTGCCTCACTTTACGTAACGATTTACGGGAATATATGACTTTCCCGAATTCTGATGTCGATAATTAACAGTATAGCTCTATTGATCTGAAAACATGTATAGAAATTGTTAGCCGTATGAATGATAACAATGATAGTAAAATCTGATTGTTCGAACATGAAGACGGACGAACAATCGCAATTCTGGAAGTAGCGAGATACTTAGGGCGTTTTACCCTTTTCTTTTGCAAGGAAAAATAGTTTACTTTGGCAAGAGTGAGAATCAGCGAGAAGTCAAAAGCAATAGTTTATTTTGGGCAAGTCTGAGAATCAGCGAAAAGTCAAAAGGAAGAAGTCAGTGTGGAATTCCCGTTCAATAAAAGGGCAAGCTGGAGACGGACGCACGCAGGGGAAAGAAAGAAAAACCAGTCAACGAAAAAGGTCATGTTGAATCATTCAACAGTCCAATGTTAAATGAACATTCGATTCCTTGATGAAAGTTACTATCAGTATTAACGGCTAACTTCATTTATTTTCATTAGTGTTTGGAGTAATTGAATGTATCCATTATTTTAAAGCTTCAATATTTGTATTTTTCTGAACTAATTGTATTCAGAAAGAGAGAAAGTGTAATTCACAGTGTCATTCTTTGTTTAATTGTATTTTTGATTAAATTCATATTTTATCTTTACGGGGGCTCGTGCATTGTCTTGTTCAAAGTACCATCTCAGATTACTATACTCACTGACCGGGCATATTTCACCGTAGCGATCATCTCCTAGATAACGCCAATTAGTGGGAGGCGGTCTTCAAGTGTTTGTTCCAAGTTGCACAATACCTCTGACCAGGCCTTGTGCAATATTGTCTTACTAACACTTTGATCACCCGCCAGCGCACCCACGTTACAAAGTGGGAGCTTCGTCTCGGGATTTGAAATTTTCATTGTGATTTGAAGTAATCGGAGCGTATTTTGAACAAAGGCATAAATTTGTTATTATTATTAAGTAGGAATCGAATTAATCAAACATTGTCTGCTATTTTGTATACTTGCATGCAAATTGTTTACGCTAAAAGTGGTTTGTAGAATTTGAGATTTATACCTTCTGTGTGAAATTATATTATAAGCGTTAAAGTGATACTACCTAAATAGTCTTGAGACAAGAACCAATTATTTGGGCTGTACGGTATTTTAGACAGCAATTAGTCACGTCTCGTTAGCAGTATCCCACTGTCACTGGAATTTCGGTCTGGTCAATTAATTGCAGCTGATTCGGCCTGTCCATCTCGCTGCAGATAAGGTTATTTTAGGTCAAACTATTTTCGTAGGGAAAATCCCTGATTGTAGGCCAGTTAAGGACATAGTTCTAGAGAAAAGGGAAAGACAAAACATACGTAATGGCGACAGACAGACAGTTACTAAAGGAATTTAAATCCATTGGAAAAGACGAACTTGGGTATGAGGGTGAAAAACTAACTGAATTTATGGAAAGATGTTTGAAAGAGCACAAGGAAGAAAAAGCCAGAGAACGAGAGCAATTAGTCATGGAACGAGAGAGGGAGAAAGAAATGGAACTCGCGCGACTACAAGCAGAAGAAAAGGTAAGAGAAAGGGATCATATGTTAGCCATGGAGAGACTAAGGCTCGAAGCCGAGTTCAGGAGGGGTGAAGAATCGAACGTACGTCCGGACACCCCGAGTAGTCGCGTGGAAGACAGACGACCCATACAGTTAACCATGCCGATGTTTAATGACAAGGAAGAAATAATTGACAACTTTTTGACACAGTTTGAAAAGTTGGCTCTGGTTCATCAAATACCTAAGAACCAGTGGGCCATCAATATTTCAGCCTTTTTACAGGGGGCGGCAAAAGATGTGTACCACAACATGACCCCAGCCGAGATAGACGATTATGATACTCTGAAGAAAGCTTTACTTCGCCACTATGAGTTATCAGCGGAAACGTTCCGGAAACTTTTTAGGGAATCGTCGAAAAGGGCTACCGAAACACACGCGCAATTTCACAGTCGAGTGCGCGTGATTTTTGATAAATGGATAAAAATGTCTGGCACCGCGTTAACGTACGAAGGTATTCGCGAAGAGATTTTAAAGGAACACGTGTTAAGTACCTACAGAAAAGATTTAATTGTGTTTTTGGCGGAGCGCGAATTCTCAACTTTGGATGAGATAAGCATAATGGCCGAGCGCTATGAGAGCGCGCATGCGCGTCCAACTACTTGGAATGGTAGGGACCGACTTGGAATCGGTGAGTTTAGAAAGACCACTGATGTAGCAACCCATAGACGAAATGGTCAAAATGGTGGGAGGCCAGGGGCCGGAAATCCCAGCCAAGTACATTTCCGTGGGTCGGGAAAGACTCAAGGGGTAGATAGGGATACCTCGGGTAGGAGAGGTGAGCCAGTATGTTATGGCTGTAATAAACCAGGCCATGTTGTCAAGGACTGTAGAAAGTATCGTCCGACAACGGTTAATTCGGTAACTCCGAATACTGTTAAGAAAAGGAAAACAGTGGAGTCTACGAATATAGCGAGAGCTACGGTAAATGGTGAGGAAGCCACGGTGCTGTATGACACCGGCTGTAGTTACCCGGCCTTGGTAGACCGTAGATACGTTAAACCTGGAGATTATACAGGTGAGACGGTGGAAGTACAGTTTGCTAACAGGACGAAGGATTCGCTTCCGGTCGTTAGCATAGACCTTGATTCGCCATATGTAAAAGGGCGAATGCAAGCAGCGTGTTTGTCGGGACTGTCTCATGACGTAATATTAGGGTGTAGGTATGTGTTGCCCCAACCTAACCCTATGACGTGTAACCCTATACATGTCGGGTCAGTGGAGACGAGGGCTATGAAGCGAAGGTCAGGGTCGAAGCCGCTAAGATCCGTGACTTCGCCCATAGACATTTTGGTACCTGGTGAGTTAGAGAAGCTTCAAAAGGAAGATGTATCTCTTGACAAGGTACGTAGGTACGCGACGGACGGGTCCGTACGGAAATTGCCAGACGGCGAGGTTAAGTTCGCGACAAAGCGCGGTATTTTGTATCGGTACGCCAAGAAAGGGGTCGATACGTTTAAACAAGTTGTGGTACCCGTAGGGAAGCGCGACGAAGTGCTTCGATTAGCACATGAGGGTCTTCTCGGAAGCCACATGGGCGTGGCGAAGACCAGAGATAGGTTGGTGAGGGAGTTTTATTGGCCAGGTGTACATGGGGATGTGAGGAGGTTTTGTTTGTCATGTGACAAGTGTCAGCGAGTGGCACCGAAAACCTCCCATCGCCCAGTGCCACTAGGAACCACCCCACTAATAGATGAACCTTTCTCGAGAGTGGCGATGGATTTAGTAGGTCCGATTAAGCCGGCGGCGGAAAGTGGAAATCGGTATATATTAACGGTCGTAGATTATGCTACCCGGTACCCGGAGGCAGTGGCCTTGAAGAACATTGACTCAGTCACGGTGGCTGAGGCCTTGTTAGGGGTGTGGTCGAGAGTCGGAGTTCCAGACGAGATACTGACCGACCAAGGGACACAGTTCGTGAGCCAGGTGATGGAAGAGGTAAATAGATTACTCTCCATTAGACATCTGACAACTACCCCGTACCACCCGCAGTGTAATGGGTTGGTAGAACGTTTCAATGGGACATTGAAACAGGCTTTAAAGAAGCTATGTGAAGGTCGACCTAGGGATTGGGATCGATACCTTCCGGCGATACTGTTCGCGTATCGTGAAGTACCGCAGGCAAGTTTGGGTTTTTCACCTTTTGAATTAGTTTATGGGCGGACGGTAAGGGGACCCATGGCTGTCTTGAAACAGTTATGGACGGATGAGCAAGCATCCGAAGAAGTGCGTACAACATACCAATATGTTGTCGACTTGCGTAACAAACTAGAAGAAGTTTGTAAATTGGCTCAGGAAAATCTCTGCGACGCAAGGGGACGTCAAGCCAAGTATTACAACAAAAGGGCGAAGGAACGTCACTTTGAGGTGGGTGACCAGGTGTTGTTGTTGTTGCCATTGGAGCACAACAAGCTGCAAGTCTCATGGAGGGGGCCATTTGTTGTAACAGAGAAGAAAGGTGGACTAAATTACCGTTTCAGAGTAGGGGATAAGGATAAGTTGTTTCATGTAAATCTTTTGAAGCGGTACCGTGTGCGAGAACCACCCACGGAGTTCGTGGTGGCTACCGTCGTGACGGAAGAATCCGACGACAACGCAGGGCAGGCGGAAGTACTCCCTAGTTGTCCGTTGACGAGGGAGGAGACCTACGTCGACGTCACACTTGACGTTACGTTAACGTCAGACCAACGTAAAGAGGTGGAGTCGGTACTTCAAGAATATTCGAGCGTCTTAACAGAGAGACCGGGGAGGACAGAGCTGGAGGAGTTCTCTTTGAAGCTGCTGAACGATAACCCAGTAAAGTTAAGACCATATCCGTTGCCATACGCGAAGTTAGAAGCGGTCCGTAATGAAGTTGAAACTATGTTAGACTTGGGTATTATCGAACCAAGCGAGTCGGCGTATAGCTCTCCTGTTGTACTAGTCCAGAAGAAGGATGGGGCACACAGATTTTGTGTCGACTACCGAAAGTTAAACCGCATTACAGAATTCCAGGTAGAACTTTTACCTGACCCTGAGTCTATTTTCGCAGGAGTAACCCATGCTAAATATTTTTCTAAGATCGATTTGTCCAAAGGATACTGGCAAATTCCAGTCCGTAGTGAAGACAGAGCAAAGCTCGCCTTTGCAACTCCAGATGGGACTTACCAGTGGGTGGTCATGCCATTCGGGGTGCAGAACGCACCCAGTGTCTTCACCCGTATGATGCGGAAATTCCTTGAACCATTGCGGGGGATGGGAGTTTCCAACTTCATGGACGATCTTCTATTAGCTACATCTACATGGGAAGAACACATACTTTTGCTGAAAAAAGTCTTAGAACGACTACGACAAACCGGACTGACCGCACGACCATCGAAGTGCCATATAGGGTTCAGACAACTAGACTACCTAGGACATACCCTCAGCGAGGACACGTTAAAACCAGAGAGTTCAAAGGTCGAACAACTTAGGGACGCATTACGACCAACTACTAAGACTGAAGTTAGATCTTTTCTAGGTTTGGCAGGATATTATAGGAGATATGTGGCAAATTTTAGTGCTATTGCAAGTCCATTGACTGACTTGACTCGGAAAAAAGCACCGACCAAAGTAGTATGGACAGACGCATGTGAACGCGCATTTCAGACGCTAAAAGACAGACTGACGTCAGACGCCATAGTTAAGTTACCTGACGTGACACGGGATTTTGTTTTGAGGACAGATGCTTGTGATAGAGGTTTAGGGGCAGTGTTACTGCAAGAACACGAGGGAAGCTTATTCCCAGTTGCTTATGGAAGTAGGAAACTATCAAATGCAGAAATTAATTATTCAGTGTCGGAGAAAGAATGTTTGGCAATTATATTTGGAATAACTAAGTTCCAACGGTATCTGTATGGTAGGAAGTTTACTTTAGAAACAGATCATCAACCACTAGCTTATTTGGCCCAGGCGAAATTAACTAACGGTAGATTAATGAGATGGTCACTGTTCCTACAACAGTATCAGATTCTAGTGCGATACATCAAAGGTAGAGATAATGTAGGAGCGGATTGTTTAAGTCGGTTAGGAATGGCTGAAGTGAATAGGTCACCTAAGGACATGTAACGGGAGCAGTATAGATCACCGAAAAATTTGGGAGAGTAAAAATACCGATTTTTCTCTTAGAAAGGGGGTAATGTCAAGTGCCAAATTTTTCGTCAGTGACATCCAGTAATTAATTCGTAGGCTAGCCGACGAATCGACTGTCTTGGGGCAGAGTTGGAACGGGAAAAATGTTTTGTTAACCTGGTCAGGCTTGGTACAATAATTAAAGTGAAAACGGACTGAGTATTGACACGTAAAATTATGGGAATACTCACGTAGAGCTTTCAAAAATGATTAAGACAAACGATAATGTGACATTTTGAACCAAAGTGGCATTTTTGACATGTGAGAGACGGTTTCCATAAGGTCAGTAAGAATAGCGTTTATGCCGATTGGTCAAATGTACAGGACAGAGGGTTGGGTCGAAACCCAGAATCGGGAAATATATAGTTCGTATCAAACGATGTTAGGCAGTCTGAAAATTTCTCTGCAAGAGAGAACCGAAGGTAGAAGTAATTACCAGGACTCCGAGCGTACTTTAGGAAAATAGACGTTCGTAAAAATTGTGGTTCCAGGGAACTGAATGTGGAACGTTTGTAAGACGCCAGAAACACAAAGGTATCTAACTCAAATTCACCTTTATTATGATGTAATGTATATGCTGTTTATCTTTGTCTTAAATGCATAATGTATCGATTCTACGCTACAAATAGTTCCGTATTACATTGATTTAATAACGTACTTTGACATGTTTCTTTGTTACAGATGCATGACGTGTTCATATTTTGTATGGATAGTCGGTTTGCAGTGATTTAATAATGTATTTTGAATTCTGAATTAGCATTTTACCTTATTACTTAGTTAGGCAAATTGGTGGTGTAGAAAACCCGCCGTGTACATGTATGATTGGAAAGGTTACATTAATTTGAATTTATTATATTAAGTAAATATGAATTGTGTGTTATGTTATATTGCCTCACTTTACGTAACGATTTACGGGAATATATGACTTTCCCGAATTCTGATGTCGATAATTAACAGTATAGCTCTATTGATCTGAAAACATGTATAGAAATTGTTAGCCGTATGAATGATAACAATGATAGTAAAATCTGATTGTTCGAACATGAAGACGGACGAACAATCGCAATTCTGGAAGTAGCGAGATACTTAGGGCGTTTTACCCTTTTCTTTTGCAAGGAAAAATAGTTTACTTTGGCAAGAGTGAGAATCAGCGAGAAGTCAAAAGCAAGAGTTTATTTTGGGCAAGTCTGAGAATCAGCGAAAAGTCAAAAGGAAGAAGTCAGTGTGGAATTCCCGTTCAATAAAAGGGCAAGCTGGAGACGGACGCACGCAGGGGAAAGAAAGAAAAACCAGTCAACGAAAAAGGTCATGTTGAATCATTCAACAGTCCAATGTTAAATGAACATTCGATTCCTTGATGAAAGTTACTATCAGTATTAACGGCTAACTTCATTTATTTTCATTAGTGTTTGGAGTAATTGAATGTATCCATTATTTTAAAGCTTCAATATTTGTATTTTTCTGAACTAATTGTATTCAGAAAGAGAGAAAGTGTAATTCACAGTGTCATTCTTTGTTTAATTGTATTTTTGATTAAATTCATATTTTATCTTTACGGGGGCTCGTGCATTGTCTTGTTCAAAGTACCATCTCAGATTACTATACTCACTGACCGGGCATATTTCACCGTAGCGATCATCTCCTAGATAACGCCAATTAGTGGGAGGCGGTCTTCAAGTGTTTGTTCCAAGTTGCACAATACCTCTGACCAGGCCTTGTGCAATATTGTCTTACTAACACTTTGATCACCCGCCAGCGCACCCACGTTACAAAGTGGGAGCTTCGTCTCGGGATTTGAAATTTTCATTGTGATTTGAAGTAATCGGAGCGTATTTTGAACAAAGGCATAAATTTGTTATTATTATTAAGTAGGAATCGAATTAATCAAACATTGTCTGCTATTTTGTATACTTGCATGCAAATTGTTTACGCTAAAAGTGGTTTGTAGAATTTGAGATTTATACCTTCTGTGTGAAATTATATTATAAGCGTTAAAGTGATACTACCTAAATAGTCTTGAGACAAGAACCAATTATTTGGGCTGTACGGTATTTTAGACAGCAATTAGTCACGTCTCGTTAGCAGTATCCCACTGTCACTGGAATTTCGGTCTGGTCAATTAATTGCAGCTGATTCGGCCTGTCCATCTCGCTGCAGATAAGGTTATTTTAGGTCAAACTATTTTCGTAGGGAAAATCCCTGATTGTAGGCCAGTTAAGGACATAGTTCTAGAGAAAAGGGAAAGACAAAACATACGTAATGGCGACAGACAGACAGTTACTAAAGGAATTTAAATCCATTGGAAAAGACGAACTTGGGTATGAGGGTGAAAAACTAACTGAATTTATGGAAAGATGTTTGAAAGAGCACAAGGAAGAAAAAGCCAGAGAACGAGAGCAATTAGTCATGGAACGAGAGAGGGAGAAAGAAATGGAACTCGCGCGACTACAAGCAGAAGAAAAGGTAAGAGAAAGGGATCATATGTTAGCCATGGAGAGACTAAGGCTCGAAGCCGAGTTCAGGAGGGGTGAAGAATCGAACGTACGTCCGGACACCCCGAGTAGTCGCGTGGAAGACAGACGACCCATACAGTTAACCATGCCGATGTTTAATGACAAGGAAGAAATAATTGACAACTTTTTGACACAGTTTGAAAAGTTGGCTCTGGTTCATCAAATACCTAAGAACCAGTGGGCCATCAATATTTCAGCCTTTTTACAGGGGGCGGCAAAAGATGTGTACCACAACATGACCCCAGCCGAGATAGACGATTATGATACTCTGAAGAAAGCTTTACTTCGCCACTATGAGTTATCAGCGGAAACGTTCCGGAAACTTTTTAGGGAATCGTCGAAAAGGGCTACCGAAACACACGCGCAATTTCACAGTCGAGTGCGCGTGATTTTTGATAAATGGATAAAAATGTCTGGCACCGCGTTAACGTACGAAGGTATTCGCGAAGAGATTTTAAAGGAACACGTGTTAAGTACCTACAGAAAAGATTTAATTGTGTTTTTGGCGGAGCGCGAATTCTCAACTTTGGATGAGATAAGCATAATGGCCGAGCGCTATGAGAGCGCGCATGCGCGTCCAACTACTTGGAATGGTAGGGACCGACTTGGAATCGGTGAGTTTAGAAAGACCACTGATGTAGCAACCCATAGACGAAATGGTCAAAATGGTGGGAGGCCAGGGGCCGGAAATCCCAGCCAAGTACATTTCCGTGGGTCGGGAAAGACTCAAGGGGTAGATAGGGATACCTCGGGTAGGAGAGGTGAGCCAGTATGTTATGGCTGTAATAAACCAGGCCATGTTGTCAAGGACTGTAGAAAGTATCGTCCGACAACGGTTAATTCGGTAACTCCGAATACTGTTAAGAAAAGGAAAACAGTGGAGTCTACGAATATAGCGAGAGCTACGGTAAATGGTGAGGAAGCCACGGTGCTGTATGACACCGGCTGTAGTTACCCGGCCTTGGTAGACCGTAGATACGTTAAACCTGGAGATTATACAGGTGAGACGGTGGAAGTACAGTTTGCTAACAGGACGAAGGATTCGCTTCCGGTCGTTAGCATAGACCTTGATTCGCCATATGTAAAAGGGCGAATGCAAGCAGCGTGTTTGTCGGGACTGTCTCATGACGTAATATTAGGGTGTAGGTATGTGTTGCCCCAACCTAACCCTATGACGTGTAACCCTATACATGTCGGGTCAGTGGAGACGAGGGCTATGAAGCGAAGGTCAGGGTCGAAGCCGCTAAGATCCGTGACTTCGCCCATAGACATTTTGGTACCTGGTGAGTTAGAGAAGCTTCAAAAGGAAGATGTATCTCTTGACAAGGTACGTAGGTACGCGACGGACGGGTCCGTACGGAAATTGCCAGACGGCGAGGTTAAGTTCGCGACAAAGCGCGGTATTTTGTATCGGTACGCCAAGAAAGGGGTCGATACGTTTAAACAAGTTGTGGTACCCGTAGGGAAGCGCGACGAAGTGCTTCGATTAGCACATGAGGGTCTTCTCGGAAGCCACATGGGCGTGGCGAAGACCAGAGATAGGTTGGTGAGGGAGTTTTATTGGCCAGGTGTACATGGGGATGTGAGGAGGTTTTGTTTGTCATGTGACAAGTGTCAGCGAGTGGCACCGAAAACCTCCCATCGCCCAGTGCCACTAGGAACCACCCCACTAATAGATGAACCTTTCTCGAGAGTGGCGATGGATTTAGTAGGTCCGATTAAGCCGGCGGCGGAAAGTGGAAATCGGTATATATTAACGGTCGTAGATTATGCTACCCGGTACCCGGAGGCAGTGGCCTTGAAGAACATTGACTCAGTCACGGTGGCTGAGGCCTTGTTAGGGGTGTGGTCGAGAGTCGGAGTTCCAGACGAGATACTGACCGACCAAGGGACACAGTTCGTGAGCCAGGTGATGGAAGAGGTAAATAGATTACTCTCCATTAGACATCTGACAACTACCCCGTACCACCCGCAGTGTAATGGGTTGGTAGAACGTTTCAATGGGACATTGAAACAGGCTTTAAAGAAGCTATGTGAAGGTCGACCTAGGGATTGGGATCGATACCTTCCGGCGATACTGTTCGCGTATCGTGAAGTACCGCAGGCAAGTTTGGGTTTTTCACCTTTTGAATTAGTTTATGGGCGGACGGTAAGGGGACCCATGGCTGTCTTGAAACAGTTATGGACGGATGAGCAAGCATCCGAAGAAGTGCGTACAACATACCAATATGTTGTCGACTTGCGTAACAAACTAGAAGAAGTTTGTAAATTGGCTCAGGAAAATCTCTGCGACGCAAGGGGACGTCAAGCCAAGTATTACAACAAAAGGGCGAAGGAACGTCACTTTGAGGTGGGTGACCAGGTGTTGTTGTTGTTGCCATTGGAGCACAACAAGCTGCAAGTCTCATGGAGGGGGCCATTTGTTGTAACAGAGAAGAAAGGTGGACTAAATTACCGTTTCAGAGTAGGGGATAAGGATAAGTTGTTTCATGTAAATCTTTTGAAGCGGTACCGTGTGCGAGAACCACCCACGGAGTTCGTGGTGGCTACCGTCGTGACGGAAGAATCCGACGACAACGCAGGGCAGGCGGAAGTACTCCCTAGTTGTCCGTTGACGAGGGAGGAGACCTACGTCGACGTCACACTTGACGTTACGTTAACGTCAGACCAACGTAAAGAGGTGGAGTCGGTACTTCAAGAATATTCGAGCGTCTTAACAGAGAGACCGGGGAGGACAGAGCTGGAGGAGTTCTCTTTGAAGCTGCTGAACGATAACCCAGTAAAGTTAAGACCATATCCGTTGCCATACGCGAAGTTAGAAGCGGTCCGTAATGAAGTTGAAACTATGTTAGACTTGGGTATTATCGAACCAAGCGAGTCGGCGTATAGCTCTCCTGTTGTACTAGTCCAGAAGAAGGATGGGGCACACAGATTTTGTGTCGACTACCGAAAGTTAAACCGCATTACAGAATTCCAGGTAGAACTTTTACCTGACCCTGAGTCTATTTTCGCAGGAGTAACCCATGCTAAATATTTTTCTAAGATCGATTTGTCCAAAGGATACTGGCAAATTCCAGTCCGTAGTGAAGACAGAGCAAAGCTCGCCTTTGCAACTCCAGATGGGACTTACCAGTGGGTGGTCATGCCATTCGGGGTGCAGAACGCACCCAGTGTCTTCACCCGTATGATGCGGAAATTCCTTGAACCATTGCGGGGGATGGGAGTTTCCAACTTCATGGACGATCTTCTATTAGCTACATCTACATGGGAAGAACACATACTTTTGCTGAAAAAAGTCTTAGAACGACTACGACAAACCGGACTGACCGCACGACCATCGAAGTGCCATATAGGGTTCAGACAACTAGACTACCTAGGACATACCCTCAGCGAGGACACGTTAAAACCAGAGAGTTCAAAGGTCGAACAACTTAGGGACGCATTACGACCAACTACTAAGACTGAAGTTAGATCTTTTCTAGGTTTGGCAGGATATTATAGGAGATATGTGGCAAATTTTAGTGCTATTGCAAGTCCATTGACTGACTTGACTCGGAAAAAAGCACCGACCAAAGTAGTATGGACAGACGCATGTGAACGCGCATTTCAGACGCTAAAAGACAGACTGACGTCAGACGCCATAGTTAAGTTACCTGACGTGACACGGGATTTTGTTTTGAGGACAGATGCTTGTGATAGAGGTTTAGGGGCAGTGTTACTGCAAGAACACGAGGGAAGCTTATTCCCAGTTGCTTATGGAAGTAGGAAACTATCAAATGCAGAAATTAATTATTCAGTGTCGGAGAAAGAATGTTTGGCAATTATATTTGGAATAACTAAGTTCCAACGGTATCTGTATGGTAGGAAGTTTACTTTAGAAACAGATCATCAACCACTAGCTTATTTGGCCCAGGCGAAATTAACTAACGGTAGATTAATGAGATGGTCACTGTTCCTACAACAGTATCAGATTCTAGTGCGATACATCAAAGGTAGAGATAATGTAGGAGCGGATTGTTTAAGTCGGTTAGGAATGGCTGAAGTGAATAGGTCACCTAAGGACATGTAACGGGAGCAGTATAGATCACCGAAAAATTTGGGAGAGTAAAAATACCGATTTTTCTCTTAGAAAGGGGGTAATGTCAAGTGCCAAATTTTTCGTCAGTGACATCCAGTAATTAATTCGTAGGCTAGCCGACGAATCGACTGTCTTGGGGCAGAGTTGGAACGGGAAAAATGTTTTGTTAACCTGGTCAGGCTTGGTACAATAATTAAAGTGAAAACGGACTGAGTATTGACACGTAAAATTATGGGAATACTCACGTAGAGCTTTCAAAAATGATTAAGACAAACGATAATGTGACATTTTGAACCAAAGTGGCATTTTTGACATGTGAGAGACGGT
Source organism: Unio pictorum (assembly GCA_030141615.1). NCBI lineage: Eukaryota > Metazoa > Mollusca > Bivalvia > Unionida > Unionidae > Unio > Unio pictorum. Next base: position 147,721 of record JARLTB010000076.1, read on the forward strand.
TTCCATAAGGTCAGTAAGAATAGCGTTTATGCCGATTGGTCAAATGTACAGGACAGAGGGTTGGGTCGAAACCCAGAATCGGGAAATATATAGTTCGTATCAAACGATGTTAGGCAGTCTGAAAATTTCTCTGCAAGAGAGAACCGAAGGTAGAAGTAATTACCAGGACTCCGAGCGTACTTTAGGAAAATAGACGTTCGTAAAAATTGTGGTTCCAGGGAACTGAATGTGGAACGTTTGTAAGACGCCAGAAACACAAAGGTATCTAACTCAAATTCACCTTTATTATGATGTAATGTATATGCTGTTTATCTTTGTCTTAAATGCATAATGTATCGATTCTACGCTACAAATAGTTCCGTATTACATTGATTTAATAACGTACTTTGACATGTTTCTTTGTTACAGATGCATGACGTGTTCATATTTTGTATGGATAGTCGGTTTGCAGTGATTTAATAATGTATTTTGAATTCTGAATTAGCATTTTACCTTATTACTTAGTTAGGCAAATTGGTGGTGTAGAAAACCCGCCGTGTACATGTATGATTGGAAAGGTTACATTAATTTGAATTTATTATATTAAGTAAATATGAATTGTGTGTTATGTTATATTGCCTCACTTTACGTAACGATTTACGGGAATATATGACTTTCCCGAATTCTGATGTCGATAATTAACAGTATAGCTCTATTGATCTGAAAACATGTATAGAAATTGTTAGCCGTATGAATGATAACAATGATAGTAAAATCTGATTGTTCGAACATGAAGACGGACGAACAATCGCAATTCTGGAAGTAGCGAGATACTTAGGGCGTTTTACCCTTTTCTTTTGCAAGGAAAAATAGTTTACTTTGGCAAGAGTGAGAATCAGCGAGAAGTCAAAAGCAAGAGTTTATTTTGGGCAAGTCTGAGAATCAGCGAAAAGTCAAAAGGAAGAAGTCAGTGTGGAATTCCCGTTCAATAAAAGGGCAAGCTGGAGACGGACGCACGCAGGGGAAAGAAAGAAAAACCAGTCAACGAAAAAGGTCATGTTGAATCATTCAACAGTCCAATGTTAAATGAACATTCGATTCCTTGATGAAAGTTACTATCAGTATTAACGGCTAACTTCATTTATTTTCATTAGTGTTTGGAGTAATTGAATGTATCCATTATTTTAAAGCTTCAATATTTGTATTTTTCTGAACTAATTGTATTCAGAAAGAGAGAAAGTGTAATTCACAGTGTCATTCTTTGTTTAATTGTATTTTTGATTAAATTCATATTTTATCTTTACGGGGGCTCGTGCATTGTCTTGTTCAAAGTACCATCTCAGATTACTATACTCACTGACCGGGCATATTTCACCGTAGCGATCATCTCCTAGATAACGCCAATTAGTGGGAGGCGGTCTTCAAGTGTTTGTTCCAAGTTGCACAATACCTCTGACCAGGCCTTGTGCAATATTGTCTTACTAACACTTTGATCACCCGCCAGCAGACCTCACGTTACAATATATATATATATATATATATATATATATATATATATATATATATATATATATATATATATATATTAGCAGGCGCTCTTATCCACAGAAAAGTAGATTTCATGGTCTGTATAAGCCCCATCTGTAGTGTGGTTGCCATATTCTTTACCATCCAGTCCATATACAGACCGAAAGGAAACTCTGATAAAGTCGTCGCATCTTGGATTGGAATAAGCACATCTTTAGCAGGTACTTAGAGTTATACTAAGTAATTCACATACATACATACATACATACATACATACATACATACATACATACATACATACATACATACATACATACATACATACATACATTGGTGGAACACATCATTGCTTTCTACTGCATTTTGTCTCCTCCATTAATATATGTTTTAATAGAAGCATATTTATTCCGAATTCGTATTGCATGTTTTGACAGACGGGTGGGTGAACTATTATGTTGGTTAACATTAGATAGTTTTTATCCTAACTGCTTTGCATACCATTCTAATACTGGAACAAAATTACACAAGAGAAACTCAATATTAACAAAGTATGTAGAATACATGAACTTTTATGATCGCTGGCTATGGTAATAGCCATAAATGCACATTGCTTACCTGTTGTTGTTGTTGTTGTTGTTGTTTTAGGGTGGCGATAGGGTAGGTTTGTTCATTCTTTACTTTTTCTATGTGGGGTCCAGAGTTATGCTATTATATGTCAACCACTTTTTATCTTCGAGGGTTTCATTTCTGATTCATAGCTAATATATTTTACTTTTTGACGATTATCAACGACTGTGGTTTACACAGATTTTGGTTACATTGGATATTTTAGTACTTTAGTATTACATCTTAATTTCTTTACAAGCAACTTTGTAATTTTTTAACGACAGGACTACAAATGGAAAGCTACCGAACATCAATAAGTAAGAAGTAAATATGGTTAAAGCTGGGTTTGCTTTCATAACAAACCACCTTTACTCTAGTACATGGTAGACTCGCATAGTTTCTTTTTGCCGACGACAACCAAGGTTGGAAAGCGTCTATTTTCAGTGGAATTTTCAGCATAAAACTTCGTTTATAATTTACAAAAATTAATTACTCTAATTTCATATAAGTTCTTTTATATTTTTATGGCAAGAATTTTCAGGTGTTCAGGTTCAAATTTAAAAGGTTATGATATCAGTCATGTCAAATAAAATAATATTTTATGTGGCTTGGAAGAGGGAAGTAGAGATTTTTTAATATGTATGTATGTATGTATGTATGTATGTATGTATGTATGTATGTATGTATGTATGTATGTATGTATGTATGTATGTATGTATGTATATATGAATGTATGTGTGTATGTATGTATGTACGTGTGTGTGTGTGTGTGTGTGTGTGTGTGTGTGTGTAATACCCATGGTGAATAAAAGAACCTTTGGAATAAATTATTCCAAACAAATAAGAATGCAGCTTCATTCTGTTCAAATACTCAAGCGGCATTTACGCTCTGTACATTCCAGGGCTGAACGTGTAACATTATTATGCTAAAGGCACAATAAAGACAAACTGGACTTATAATGACATTCCTCTTGGATCAATGCCAATCGTTTCAAGAAAATTACATTTCCTTTAGGCTATTGCCAATCGTTTTCCAAAAATGACATTTTCTTTTGGAACCATGTAACTCATTTTCGGAGTCAGGAATTTATTGTAGGTCAGCAAGAGTCATTTACCCTGGTGTAGTGTGTGATTTCAGTTTCGATTTCAGGGTCAAACTTAGCGACCTAATCATGTTTTGTATCTTATATATTTTCAGCATGTTTTTATGTTTTCCAATTTCATTGTTTTTTGTCATTTGTTGTTCTGTAGTGTAGTCATATCATTATTGATGGTGTAAAGCGCTTAGAGCTTTTAAAGATTAGGCGCTATACAAAGCCCTCATTATTATTATTATTATTATTATTATTATTATTATTATTATTATTATTTATAAAATGTTCATTTAATAAACTGCAAACATTTTCTCTTAAAAGTTGTGCTGAATAAGAGCGGTAAACAAGAAAACTCAATCACGGAAAATGTATGTACAACTACCAACAGTCATAACTGCCACGCCATTTTCTCCCATTTGAATTCATTATTATTTGCGTTGTCCTGAGATCTGAATATGCGATTTTAAAAAGTCTGTCAAGCATCGACAGGCGACGAATTCGAATACGGTGACAGCATGTATGTGTGTGTGTGTGTGTGTGTGTGTGTGTGTGTGTGTGTGTGTGCTATTTGGATTTTTAACCCAGCTTTTAAAAAATTCAGTCATGTAAAACAATGTGGCAGTTGATAGTGATGTCTAGCACTGGAACATCATGCCGTAAAAATGTAGTATCAAGTCCCAACAGTTACATTATCTTGACGGCCGACCAACTGCGTAATGATGAGTATCAAGCGAAGCAGCTGCTAGTACCGTTTGTATGTGTCTAGCATGACCAGACTGGGCTTCAAACTCGCGAACTCTAGTATCCGATGCGGATGTTTTAACCACTTATTCCACCAGAGCCTCTTTTTATCGAGCGAAGAAGGTGTTGGGGTTGTAAAACAAAACATCTTTACTAGTATCTGTTATAGACTGGTTCATTTTTCCTTGTTCATATCATATCATAATTGGATTGCTTCCAGTTTTAGCTTGAACTTCAGCATGAAATATCGTTTTTAGTCATTGATGTTTTTCTATCTTTATTTTTATATGCTTTGCATTATATATAAAACTCATGCTCAGGTTTAAATATCTGCCAAATAATATGTTATTGAGCTGGTGGATCGGAATGAGACGATGTTCGCACAGAGTTCGGTCTACTTACACTGATCTGCTGTTTTGTTGGAGCGGAAGCTGACATCGACGATTTGTGGGTGCAACTAAGGTGTCCGCCAACCATAATGTTAACCCCATAAGTGTACCGTGATCTAGATCTTTTTCAGAGCTACACATTTTGGTGGAATTGTTTAATGTTTATTTCTAAAGACAAAACGTTCTGCTAAATAAAAATGTTTGTCCTGTCTGTCATTTAAACACGGACCACTCCGGTGGTCTAGTGGTTAGAGCGTCCACCGCGAAATCGGGAGGTCGTGGGTTCGATCCCCGGTCGAGTCATACCAAAGACTTACACAAATGGTACTAGAAGCTGCATCGCTTGGTGCTCAGCACTACGAGGTTAGTGTTATGATTGGTCTACCTGGTGTCCGGATCCGGATAATGTGACTGGGTGGAACATCATGCTAAATGTCTGCGGAACGATTCCCATGTGCTAGACATCACTATAAACTATAATACACACACTGCAAACATCATAGCGATATGACTGAATAATTGTTACAGCTACGTTCAAAATTCTAATCACACACACACTCATTTAAACACAACCATCACCAACAACTGGTGAATATTCTCGCTCACATTTTGTGATCGGATGGAAGCAAAAATATAAAAGTTTGTTTCCTTCACAACTACCTTGACATATAAATGGGACTTAGGTTTTTCAAAGATATGTGATAATTTTAACTTTCGTTTTGTCATAATTAATTTCTTCTATTCTTTCCTCAGCTAGTTCCTGCTGTTTGACATACATACGTGTCAGATCCATTTCTCGCCAGAAGCTGTACGATAATATCTGTGTTGATCCGAATGACATCGTTGAACAGATTTTTCGCATCGTTGCTGTTGGAACCGTATGTCATGTATTATCAACGTTACTGTTTGTATATTGGAGAATGAGACCCCTGAAAAACTGTTATTTATTTAAAAACAACAGCAACATTAACAGTAATGACAAATCTATAATAATCCCTGTCTGAAAATACGCAACCATGTGATTATTGTAAATACTAGAGACAGAACATTGCAGTATTGTCCAATTTGACAAGATGAACTCTTGGAGCTACTTCCAGAGGGTTTTAAAGTAATACCTGTCGGCTAATCCAAAACAGTAAATATGCTCACGGTTCATTAATGCTCCTGCCATCACAATATTTTAAATTAATAAAACAAATGTCCCTTACCAGGAGTAAACAAGTGATCTTGTCTCTGATATCTCTACATAAACAAAGGGTCTTATTTCTTTTTAACGGTTAATTATCTGCTTATTGTGTCAGCATACTAACAGCCATTACCTTTCAAAATGACGAGGAACGATTGATGCACAATAAGACAAATGTAACGTTCTTCCACGCCTTAAGTATCAACGGGTGATGTTTGTTTAAAAAGTTAGCGGCATTCTAGTTCAACATGGTTCCCTGGACAATGCATTATTTTCAATACTGTGGATATACTATGTTGTGTGTTCAGTTAATGCCATAGTCGGAGATAATACATTTTGTCCACATGTGACTCAGATCCAAATATATATATACATAAGGCACCGCCATAAACTGTCTAGTCGGCTGGTTGAACGAACAATGTAACATTATACATAGATTAGTTTTACATTGGTGATGATAAACAGTTCTTTTATTTCTGTAACGACAATGGGTCAGATAATAACGTTTATTCTCGCGACCAAAACCTCAAAGATAATGAAAATGAAAAGAAAGATTGCAATCGTAAATATGATTTAAAGACGAGAATAAGGAAGTGGCAGAATTCAGGGAATATGAATACCAACGTTTCTCGCCCTCACAATCCCTCTACAGGGTGTTTCAGTTGTAATGGTCGCACTTTTTTTATCTTCAGTTAATTAATTCATAAGCACGTAATTTATGGTTAGTATATTTGAATGTGTTTTCGCTATTTCGCAAGTTCTACTCACATTTCATATTACGTTTATCAATTTTAATTTTAAATATTGCATTGCGTATGTGATCTTACTATAACTAGGACTACATACACACACGCGCGCGCACGCACGCACACGCACACTCTCTTTAGCTATCAACCGAAAATAGTACTTGTTTTTCGGTATAGGTCCCATCTGTTATGTAGTTGCTATTTTCCTTGATATCCAATCAGTAAACATAAATGAGGGATACAGATGACGTTACTAGGATTGTATTTTCCACACGTTTAGTAGGTAGGTAGATGGATGGAAAGTCTCGTTTCAGTATGTGCAGTATCTAACCATTTAACTATTGTGAATGATAGCAGAGTTCGAAAGTCTTTGAACTCCACTGTTTTACGTAAATAATAAAACATTGCAATCATTAGCATGGCTAATTGGTTAATTGATCTATTATTGTGCTAATTATCTAAAAGAACCATAAATCACTAAGTACAATTCATGCCCAGGACATAATTATCCACGTGACCTTCCACGTATTAGGTAAATAAGGGTGTTGATTGACAAACAGCATAATTATCTGTCTAGTCTGGTACCATGCACTAATGCACTAATGTCAATACTGGAGATATTTCAACAATGTCGGGTAACGGGCTAGTGCTTTAAGAGCACTTTAATTTATTCATAGATGCGCAAAGCTACTGGCATAACGTTACCAGTCTAAAAAGGTCGTCCTGGGTGATCGAACGAATAAAGTAGAAAATTATACAGAATAACGGAGTAGACTTCTAGATACCTTTTTTTTTTTCTTCAACATTCACTGCGGTGAGAGGCGAACATTTGCAATATACTAACGTTCATTGATCCGGCATTACTTCACCAAAGGTGAACGTTCATTGGTCCGACATTACTTCACCAAAGGTACAAAGTAATCTCTTTAAGTACCTCCACAAGGCATGGCTTACAGGCGAAGTGGCATTAAGAAGACGGACGATACGGACATCTGTTAGCTGCCCTCTATGCAGAAATGCCCCGTTCACAAAAAATCACACGATGACTCACTCAGTGTGACAAAACAAAGGAAGACAAGCTCAAACTGATAATAGAAAACGTTAAGATAGAAAAATACGACAGACGGCAGATACTCTTCTTAGACTGAAATTTTAATAAAAACTTAATTAGACAAATTACGGACTTTATAACGAAGACAATGTTTAGATGTGGACAAGTAATTACGATTAAGAAATAGTATAACATATATAATTTAAATATATCACTTTTTCTTCACTTGTTAGTTTTACAAAGTTAAATTATATATATATATATATATATATATATATATATATATATATATATATATATATATATATATATATATATATATATATATATATATATATATGAGGCTATATAAAATGGCGCCACGCGGAGTGGGCAGGCCTATGGAAGAGTGTGGAAAAACACCCCATTAAGGATAGAACTATTTAGAAATATATAATTAGATATATGTATATATGTTGATAGATGAATCAAAGTTTGGATACTATATCCACTAAGGGTGTAACGACATACCGATTTACCGGTATATTGCGATACAAAATGCCCGATACGGTGTATCGCGATACGAATATAGTAATACCGGTATACCAGGTTTTTTTTTTCTTCACCAACATTAGCCCGTCAGGAGGACCGGAACTAGCTTTGAGCACACCAATGTCTTGTATTAGGCTTAACGTAGTTACCAAAATGGCGGCTTCTTTGTATGAGCTAGTGAAAAACACAAGAGCAAAGAGTTCTGTTTGGAATAATTTTTCACTAAAAAGGGAGTTTAGCACTAATACAGTTGACAAAACTGTCGCTGTGTGTAATATGTGCAAAACTGAAATCAAGCACGCAGGCGGTATGACAAACCTCTCGACTCATTTACAACGTCACCATTCATCAGTACTTTCCATAAGTACTGTGCAACAGAGTGACACAACCTCTAACGCAACAGCCGAAGGTTCCATTAAAAGTGTACGTATTGTTTCAGATCGACAACCAAAGATTGCGGATATGCTAGGTGCACAGAATAAATACAAATCTTTATCCCCAAGGTCCACAGCTATCACTCGTGCCATTGCTAGTTTCATCATTCACGATTTGCGGCCGTACAGTGTCGTATCAAACAAAGGATTTCTAAACATGGCATCGGTGCTTGATCCACGATATGTTGTGCCATCTAGACAGGTCTTCTCTGAGAAAATTATCCCAAATATGTATTTACAAGTCAAGGAAGACGTAAAAGCATGCTTGCGCTTATCATCTAAAGTTGCATTAACAACTGACAGTTGGACTTCTTCTGTGATTCCAAACCTTCTTGGTTTGAACCTGAAAGACTAACTGCTTAACAGGCAGCAGAAATAAAACCACAGAAGAACCTAATTTGGCTGACTAGAAACATTATTTTTGTGACTATCAGAATTAAACTATTAATATAATTTGATCGCTGATGTAAACCCTTTGTTTTCATCTATAACTTGACAACACTGTCAAAGTATACATTTCTCCAATAAAAGAAAGAACACAAAATATTTAATGTGACTAGATAAAACAAAGTCTTTTACAACTGGACAAAACTGGAAGATGTCAGCTGATTTAGCTGTATTTGAAACAAAGGATTAACAAATTAACATTTTCTAGAGAAACTTGTTTATGTGTCCTAGCCGTCTTAAGTGAATCCATCAAAGTCCAGAGTTCATTGTGTTTACAAAGGAGACATTAAGGTATAGTTATGTTCTTCTTCAGAAATAGTAGCATGTCAACATTCTTTGCACTGATTGCTGTCCTTTGGCTTGAAACAATATCTCCAGCAGTGCTGAAAACTCTTTCAGAAGGGACAGATGTTGCTGGTATGCAGAACACCTCTCTTGCATAACTGGATAACACAGGAAACTGATGTTGATGATCTCGCCACCATTGTAATGGGTTCTAGGCAAGAGGAATGGACTCTTGATCCTTGTACCTCTCGATTTCTTCAGTTACTTTTTCAAAAACAATCCTAGTATTTGTCTCCACTTTCACAACATATACATCTCCAAAAATGGAAGCAAGACCAGCGTTAGTTATCTTTGGAGAAAAAGCACCTGCATCTGTTACAGCAATGCAAGAGTCAGCAGATTTAGATAAGACAGAAACAGAGTCAACTTTAGCTAATGTGGATGAGTCAGAAGCGCCTTCATCTGTCTTTATTCTTTTCATTTGGTGAGATGTAGTGCCGATATCCTCAGCTAACAAGGCTGGTAATGCAGGAAGAGGTGGAACATCAGTAGCTGAATCCTGTTGGCATACCTGTTTAACTTTCTTTGGCTGATTCTGTTCGTAAGAAGTGGATGCAGCCAGAACCAAGTGGTTGAAGACTTCAAATCGACTGTTGTTAGTCAGAAAAGGGAGTTTTTGAACCTGGGGTCTAGAGCAGTTGCTATCTGGAGGAAATCCTTGTTTCCTTCATATCTGGTCGAAAGATCATTCACAATAGTTGCTTTCATGTATTTCACCAATGTTGAATCATGATCTGAGGGTGCCATAAGTGCAGTCAACAGTTGATTTTTCAGTGGAAGAATAATGGATATGGTGGGTGATTCTTCTGTGCACAACACTGTTGTGACTGTCCGTAGTGGTTTCAAACATGCCAATACTTCTTCAGCATTGCTAATATCAGTTTCCGGCAAGGTACTTACATATTTGTTCACACTGCGCACCTCTTTGCTGGTTAGGTCAGCATATACAGCTGGTTGTAGTTCCAGAAACCTTTCAATCATGTCAGCTGCTGAGTTCCATCGGGTACAAACATCTTGAATTAGTTTGTGTTTTAGTAAATTTAGGAGCTCAATTTTGTCTGAATATTTCTGCAGCAACTGCACTGCGGTGAAAAAAGCTGACAATTCTTCTGATCCTGCCAAGAAGTCTGCTAACATCATTGATTTTCAGGCCTTTCTGGGCAGCTAAATTTAAAGTATGTGCATAGCAACCAATATGTGGGTTACATCCTGCTTCTGATGCTGCGACAGCCATGTTTGAAGCATTGTCAGTTATGATCGTGAATGATGAAACTAGCAATGGCACGAGTGATAGCTGTGGACCTTGGGGATGAAGATTTGCATTTATTCTGTGCACCTAGCATATCCGCAATCTTTAGTTGTCGATCTGAAACAATACGTACACTTTTAATGGAACCTTCGGCTGTTGCGTTAGAGGTTGTGTCACTCTGTTGCACAGTACTTATGGAAAGTACTGATGAATGGTGACGTCGTAAATGAGTCGAGAGGTTTGTCATACCGCCTGCGTGCTTGATTTCAGTTTTGCACATATTACACACAGCGACAGTTTTGTCAACTGTATTAGTGCTAAACTCCCTTTTTAGTGAAAAATTATTCCAAACAGAACTCTTTGCTCTTGTGTTTTTCACTAGCTCATACAAAGAAGCCGCCATTTTGGTAACTACGTTAAGCCTAATACAAGACATTGGTGTGCTCAAAGCTAGTTCCGGTCCTCCTGACGGGCTAATGTTGGTGAAGAAAAAAAAACCTGGTATACCGGTATTACTATATTCGTATCGCGATACACCGTATCGGGCATTTTGTATCGCAATATACCGGTAAATCGGTATATCGTTACACCCTTAATAACTACATATCGCAGGGTGCACACATACACATAAAAACATTTAATTTTTTATTAGAGGTGGGGGTATTATGTGTGTGTGTGGGGGGGGGGGCATCTGTATGGTGCCCCCCCCCCCCCGCCAAAAAAAGGATATTAATGTTCTTGCAAGGTATACTGTCACCAACCATCCCAACACGAGAAAGTGGCCGAAGTGCTGTAAAATGAATATGAACGGCTGAAATATAATTGAAAGAAGGAAGGGCTATTGTGTGAACATGTATAAGTAGAACGTATTGTATGGCGCTAAATAGCCCAAGTGTTCTGGTGCGCCGTTAAAAATCAAACAAACAAACAAAGAAGGGCTATTGTGCAATTATGTAAGGTGTATTCTGAGAAATACGGAAGTGTTCGGACCAGTGAAATATGGGTTAACATCTTAATTATGCTGATCTTTAACTGTTCAACGAATTAGAAGAAAACAAAAAGACAACAGCAGCATTATGTTTCCATTATTATTCACTTTACGAGTTTACGAACATCAAAATATGTACATATTTAGAACATTGTAATTTCAATGACTTTATATCGAATGATTTTTGTTGAATGTTGCGTCAATGATTGCTTAGTTCTCGTTATCGTGTTTTAGAGTCAATGCATTATTTGTGATTGATATGGTTTATGCTGCTTTAAAAAAAAGCATCATATGCTTATAAGAATCCTACTCATATTTGTGCAGTTTATAGTGATGTCTAGCACTGAGACATCATGCCGTAGACATGTAGCATGATGTCTCACCCATTCACATTATCCTGACACCAGGCCGACCAGTCCTGACACTAACCTCTTTATGCTGAGCGTCAAGCGAGGCAGCTGTAAGTACCATTTTTGTAAGTCTTTGTATGACTCGGCCGGGGATCGAACCGACGACCTCCCGCTTCCGGGGCGGACGCTCTAACCACTAGGCCACCGGAGCGGTTATGTATGTATGTATGTATGTATGTATGTATGTATGTATGTATGTATGTATGTATGTATGTATGTATGTATGTATGTATGTTAATGGTTTATGTTTATGTTAATGGTTTATCTTATAATTTTGTACTATCCATTTTTATTTTTAATTATTTCACATGCTTATTTATATGTTCGTTCTCTCACTTTTCATCTTTATTCTGTACCATTATGAATGTATTTTAGACAAAGAGTAAAACGATGAATGAATGACTATCTATTACACACACACACATACACACACACACACACACACACACACACACACACACACACACACGCGCGCGCGCGCGCGCGCGCGCGACTTCCACAATCGAGGAGCATTAACGGAAGTGAGTGGTGGTGATGATAAGCATATTCATGGGAATAGTTGCTTACTATGTCAAACAGTCAAGTATGTGAACAGTACTGTCTATTGAAACCGCGCCAGTGGCCTAGTAGTTAGAGCGTCCGCCGCGGAAGCGGGAGGTCGTGGGTCCCCAGCCAAATCATACCAAATACTTAAGTGGCTTAAGTGGATATATGGCTTGTATCATCACCGAAAAGAAAATGAGAGGAAAAATGTTTCGATAAATAGACTAGAACTACATTAGTAGATCAAGAACTGGATGTGCTAATTGTGACCCGATTTCACTTAATCAAATCAATGAGACGTAGTAAAAATTGCTTTCCTTAGTGTACCATCGGGATCAATTTGTTTGGTAGGGGACTTGTAGGATGACAAGATCTTATAGGATATTTGCTTTTTGAAGATGACATGCAGCATCTTTTTGTGTAACTCAGCACATACATCTTTATTGTAACCATGTACGACAAACAGAGAGAGAGAGAGAGAGAGAGAGAGAGAGAGAGAGAGAGAGAGAGAGAGAGAGAATAAATATCCATGCTCTACCTTTTGCATCAATACTTTACATAAAATAAAATCTTTTACTGTTTTTAAAGTTAATGGAAGTGCGCACTTAAACAAAGCCATTTACGACATAAATACAAATATATCGCATGCTAACAAAGCCAAATACGATATAAATACAACTATATCGCATACTAACAAAGCCATATACGATATAAATACAAATATATCGCATGCTAACAAAGCCATATACGATATAAATACAAATATATCGCATGCAAACAAAGCCATATATGACATAAATACAAATATATCGCATGCTAACAAAGCCATATATGACATAAATACAAATATATCGCATGCTAACAAAGCCATATACGACATAAATACAAATATATCGGATGCTAACAGATGTAGTGACTTAATGCATAACGTGTTCTATACCAATTGCATAAAATCCATATTTGTCAGTGACGTCATTTGGGGATAGCGAACTTGCATGTGCTGTAAAATTGATGTACCCTTTGTACGAAAATTAACAAGTCCGTCAGGTTTTGCCCACACACCCCCCCACCCCCGCAAAAAAATAATTAAAAAGTAATAATAATATTAATAAATAATTTAAATGACGTCCTGAATATTTGTATGTCCGTTGAGTAATTTTAGAAAGAGCAAGAAACACGTAGCGCAATAGTGTTGAGAAAACTTGAAATATTTGATGTCAGAATGAAAACTGATATTAATAATTAAAAATAATCAGATGAAGACTGCATTTGCATTTGAATCCGAAAAGCAAAGGTTTATCGAAATGTATATATACTATTCACACATAATAAAAACTCGTGCGTACTTTAATGCATAAACAATAGACAAAATCATCAAAGACAACTCGACTTTGTCCTTTTTAAAATCAGCAATTCCATCCACTGTACAGCCCCTAACGTAGATTGATATTTTAGACTACTCTACCCATGTCAGACATCTCGCGTCATATACAAAATGTTGAAATTGAGGCACTCTAAGCAAGTCTAACTTTAATGGACACTGGACAATATTTATAAGTTCGCTAGAAGACATTATAAACGAACACTTGTATGTCTACATTAGCAGCCCCCCCCCCAAAAAAAAAAAAAAAAAAAAAAAAAACAACAACAACAACAAATAAACAACCCAAGACCTAAAATAGTAACTAATTATTGAGTTTACGTTATCTTGATTTCTGTAAACAAAAACTTTTTTCAAATTCAGATAGCAACACAAAAACAATCCTTTGGATTTTTAGATCTGCTATTTATAGAACTTTATAAATATGACATGAGTCACAAAATGGAAACTCCGAAAGTACACGTGTGCATTAAAAATACATGTGTATTGCATATAAATACGCTGTTCGTGGACAACGCTTATTTTATAAGAAGATTGATATTGAGCAAGTCTGCTGTTTGTAAGTATATACTTTTATCCTAGAGTCTACATTGTATTTAGCATGGATACGTGCGCCTCTAATAAGTTGGACGTGTTATGTTATAGCGTTGTCCTTCCGTCCTTTAACATTTCATGATCAGAAGGCATTCACTGTACCCATGCCATTCTTTGGCTTGCATCCTTGATCAGAAGGCATTCACTGTACCCATGCCATTCTTTGGCTTGCATCCTTGATCAGAAGGCATTCGCTATAATCATGCTGTTATTTGGCTTGCAACCTTTTCCTGATCTTAGCGTATGAAGGACTGAAGATATTATAATGAAACTTTGCCAGTTACGTGTCATACATAGTGAATGTTTCGTATACCAGGGTCGTCACCACACACGGACACCTTCATCCACCACCATCACCCTGCAAGGAAAGAAGATCACAACGAGGGAGTATATTTGCCTCACTATAACGTCTGAACCACTGTAAATTTAATCAGTTACACATAACAACCATATTCACGCTCCCTGCCTCAAGGAATAGGATAAAATATGGATCTGTGATCACCATCTATGTCCATTAGTGCCTGTTTCTGTGATCACCATCTATGTCCGTTAGTGCCTATTTCTGTGATCACCATCTATGTCCGTTAGTGCCTGTTTCCGTATCCATGCTTTCCCTATTTAACCCATACCAATATTTTGATGAAAGGTGTGTCAGGTCCACACCGTAGGACGCTAAGGTCATATTCCTAGCTCAGACGTCAAGGTCATTACGAGGACATAGGTCACGAGTCGGGCATATCTTGTGCAGTTCTTATGGAGATGGTGTTATTATATGCATTTCAATTTGTTGATTTTATATACTATTTATTCAACTTTTATTCCTTCTTCCTTCCTTCCCAACTGCCTTTTAATGCGAAAGCACGCAATTTTTAACGCTATATCTTTGTTAGAGGGCAAACATGTTAGTTTATTTTATTTTATTTTTTACAGAGACTACTGTTCGACAACATGACTGAAAAAGGAGATATGCTCTTTGGAGTTCTCATAATCATTCTGCAGTGTATTTCATTCGGAATGGTCGGACTGTGTTTTCTTCTACCCTCTGATCTACCAGAGTCAACTAAGAGTTTCCTCCCCGACACTGTGTGTACCACAGGTATGATTATTGTTCTATAGAGTGATTCTATCGACAACTATAAACGTTAAACTCTGTTAAAACTTTTGGGGCCATTACCGAAATGTTTCAGTCGCTTCTTTAACATCGTATTTCCCATAGTAATTGTGCATTTAAGACTTCATACATTTTCTGAATAATTAACACTAACATCGTTGTAAGTTTAATGGCTTTTTTATCCGCAGGATTTATGATTTTATAGCATTTGAAGTTACAAAAACTTGTAATATTGTAATAACACTTTGTATTATCTCATTTTCCTGAGACTGCGTGTAGAATAGAGAAAAATATGCAATTGATGGTCAGATGACAGAAACTAACATTATTATTATTATTATTATTATTATTATTATTATTATTATTATTATTATTATTGGCAGACTCGAGTATTGACCGACAAATGTTTTGGATGATCTGTATAAGCCCCCTCTGCAGTGTGGTTGCCATAGTCCTTACCATACAAACAATATACAGACGAGAAGGATACTCTAATATAGTCGCAACATCTCGCATTGGAATATGCACAATTTCAGCAGGTAGGTAGCATATCAGGTCGTCATATGCTATGTATATAATGTAATATTCATTATCTATTGACAATGAACCGTTGTATTTATGCAATAAACTTCACCCATATTCCACAAAGCACGTGGCTAAGTGCAGGAAAAGTTTGATTATAGGTACGAGTATGGCCTACACGTTTCGATATAGTATTCTTTCATTCATTAAAGCACTAAGCTTGATGACTAAAAATGACGCGGTTACAGGTAATATTGAATGATGTAATTTAAATTAATTGGCAGATTAGATCTTTGTTTTAGAACGGTCTTTGCTGATACTTCTTTATGTTTGATACCGTATAAATACAAACGTTTTCTACTATTTGACGTGTCTAAGCGGTCATAGCACCCATTTCATTACAGAACTGACTGGTCACGTGAAAGGCACTGTTAAAACAAGTGTAAGAATGGAATTAGCTTTGGAACAATGCCAATCGTTTTCCGAAAACGGAACGTCATGTAAATCTGTGTCATTAAAATTCCGAATATTAACAACATTAAAACCTTTCGCCAAATGATTTGGTAAACTTCTCATTTCTTTTAAAAGTTACCTGTAATAGGTGGCAAGTGCGGTAAGTGATTTTTTTTTTTAAACCCAGAGGAAACTCGTTTACGGACTCGCTTCTGATTATCTACAACTTGTATCTGCCACACATAGTAAAGTTTATATCAGAACTATTAACTCAAGCAACACGTGTTTTTGAAATATTCGTTTTGAGGATTCTGGTTTGGTGCGAGTTATGGGTGTAAGAAGGTAATGTAAACTGCTTATTATACTTGTTGTGCAGTACATTACACAACTGTAGCTCGAAGATAAATTCTTAATCAAATTTTGTAGAATACACGATCTTTTATTTCACATCTTGTCACCAATATTATCTTTTTACTAACTTATATCAAAAAGTGTAAATTTAACTTTAAATTGGGTATTGCGTAAGATCCTAAACAAAGACGATGGTCCACGCTGCTTTTCTACAGTTTTTGTAACAGACACTGAACTATTCTTGCTTAGAATAATTAATTACCGGACATTAAACACATCTCATCAGAACAATTTATTATAAAGACTTAGAGGGATAAATTTGAAAACAAATTTAAACAAATTGGTAACAAAATGGCAAATAAATAACTTGGAACACGACAGAGCTATGTAAACAGAATGACGTGAATATAAAATAGGGTTTAAAGATCAAGGTAGGCTCACACAGAGATTCTGTATTTTACTACTTTTCAAGCCTGATGTGATTTGTTAAGTAGTTGTAGTTTGCGTTATATCGGTTTTGCTTTGTCACTAAACTTGTTGAAAAACTAAATTATTCTGCAAAAGGTATATATTTGACTTTTCCAATAGTTATAAAGGGCCATGATATGCTCAAAGTTGGATTGAATACATCTATATTCTGTCATCTTTTCATCACACCGCTATATAGCATGATATATTTATAATCAATTATATTTTATGCATAGTCCTAAGTTTGAAATACGCGGTGAAAACTTTCGAAAGGCGACAGGTAAGAACTAGGATCTCGAATGTGGTTACAATGGTTAACTCTCTTGGGGGAGGGAGGTCGTTGTGTCGTTTTCTTTTTCACCTAAATAAAGTACATTTACTCTATTCCATGGTACACTCGCACAATGCTCTCTTCCAATACCTGCAGGCTTGAAAAGCATGCATTGCTAGCTTGATTTTCAGTATAAAATGGCCCTTGCAATAATTAATGAGCGCCGTTGATTTTATGTAACTTTCATTCTATTTGATGCTCAACCTTAACAAGTTTAATATCTGAAAAGTAACATTTGATGCAGCTGGAAAAGAGGAAGGAAACTGGTTTTGCATTGTTCATTGAAATTGTAATTTTCATTTTGCTTGCATCGACCTAGTGTTTCATGGCGGTATACTCGCACGCATCCACCCTAAATAGACAATAAGATATTCAACCTCTCTGCTAACCATAATAACAAATTGATTATTTAATCAGTCCATTGGCTTATCTGAAAATTTCACATACCATGTACATAGCATGCATATGGATTTTTGGTTTGGTTTGGTTTGATTTTCATAATATTTTATTCTTTTCCAGGTTTGTCCTGCTTTATGTACATCGTTCTCCGGGCTTTAATTCGTTCGAAGCTGTACAAGAATGGCTGTGAGTGCCCGAATGACAACTTTCTGGAGGCTCTTATCATCGTTGGTGTTGGAGCAGTATGTCATATTGTATCAACGTTACTGTTTGGAATTTGGAGAATCAAAAACCGGAAAAACAGTTCTTTCTTACACGACAATATCAGAGGCAAGAACAATGGAAAATCTCGTTTCATTTCAATATGGACAGTATCTAACCAGGTTCCTGTTGTAAATACTTTAAGCTACTCTCATAATTTGAAAGCAACAGCAGCTCAGAAATCTGCGGTATATTGAAAATTAAATAGAAATATACCTTAATATTTAGGCAGACCTAAAGATACAACGCCAGTCCATTAATCCAAGAGAAGTTAATTTGTCAAATGATTACTAGAAATCCTGAAAAATAAATACGAATGGCTTAAATATGACTCGGACAAGGTCGTGATGTTGTGCACTACGTGGACCGTGAATTGGAAGAAATACCCAAGTGTTCTGACCAGTGTAGTTGATGCCGGATTAGTAGACTACACAACTACGCTAATCTTTAACAGTGGTCGTCTCCCCAATTATTCCACAATCTATACGCTTCCGGGTATCAACATATATAAAGAATCATACATACATTTTATTCTGAATAACGTTTTATTGAATGTTGTGGAAATTACTGTACTATTACATCTTGTGTTATGGTGTATCTGTGTTCATATTATCTGTAAATGAAGTACTCTTGTACTTTTATTCGCTTCATGGTGCTTACGTAGTACTATCTGTCAAGTCAACCACTAAAGCATTCTCCTGAATGGGCATTTATAAAATGTATGATAAGTTCAGATTTTTTACACGAAGTCGAAATATGTTGATTAATAAATGGAATTTGGTTTTATGGACACAAAAAAGTATGAGTTAAACATATAGCATATTTTGAAGGAGACAGAATCTCAAAATGTTACACGGGTAAAGTTTTATTCTCAGAAATAATATTGACAAACAAAATGTGCATATAAATCCAATTGTTAATCTTTACTATAAGTATTATCTTATATTTCAGACGCTTGATTATTTTAAAATTTATTTATATTATGTAAGATGTATTGAATGCGTTTAATTCACTGTGATTTTTTTTCTTATGCATTTGTAATTCTTTTTCGACTTATCATAAATCATATAAAACTGTACATATGTCAATACACATTAGAGACATGGAGAGTACATTTATGCGACAATATATTATAAAACATTTCCTATATAATATGTTTCTTATGAGTATAACTTAGAGAAAAGAATAGTTAGAATTTTTTAATTTGCTATATTTTATGTTTCAAATGTTTTAATGTATTATATTTAATTTATTGTTTTGGAAGATTTACTGAATACATTTTAACATATATTCATTGGTTTTATTCTTTCTCATTGACTTAAAACATCTTAAGAACAATTCTTTATTCTCTACTTATCTTTCTTCAACCAAGAATGTATAAATATATGCAATGATGGCGCTGGCTATAACAATGTTGTCGCCCCAAAAGTCGCCAACCTCAATATTTTGTCGCCAATTTCCATAGACTGTCATAATACCATAGTACCCGTCTATCTCGACACCTGGGGACCAAGGTAATAGTGTGGACATAAGATGGAGTTTAGGCAAGTGTGGGTGGGTGAAAATAAATTGAAATTACGCATAGAAGTGATATTTTAAAGAGATGACATGTCGTCAGTGAATAGGATTTACACATGGAATATTTGTTTGAATCGAGATTAGTATGAAATACACTTGTATCTTGACAAATGACGTTTGTGTAGTACATTCCACTACGTGTTAAATAGCTTAGATGCATAAGAAAAATCCATGAATTCGAGTATTCGATATATTAGGAAATTAATGTATCAGTCAAATCTCAATAGAAAACGCAACTAAAACGTATATATATATATATATACACACAGCTCTTCCGAAACGACTACTCAATATATTCCAAAAAGCAAGTAAACTAAAATCCTTTTCCCTATCATGTACGTGTGTGTGTGTGAGTGCGTGAGTGTGTGAGTGTGTGAGTGCGTGAGTGTGTGAGTGTGTGAGTGCGTGAGTGTGTGAGTGTGTGTGTGAGTGTAGGTCCTTATGCCTATACAAATCAAAACCAAGAGACAAGTTTTTCTTTCTGCCATATTCTTCGATACAGATATGAATCCAATTTCACAAAACTTCACCGTAACAAGTTCTCTCTCTCTCTCTCTCTCTCTCTCTCTCTCTCTCTCTCTCTCTCTCTCTCTCTCTCTCTCTCTCTCTCTCTCTCACACACACACACACACACACATGCGCACATATACCACACAGAGGATTGAATTTAAAATGTGTTAAACGGCTTTTCATACTTAATATAAATCTTGAACAAAACACTTAAAACTTGGAATAAAACGGGTGTAGCTATTTTATCTTACATATATGCAAAGGACAAACAAATCCTTGAGATGCTGAAGATACCTTTCATTTATATGACTTGTATGTGGTATTTTTAGAGTTTGACGAAATGCAACAAGTGTAATAAAAGTATATATGCCTGGACCTTTCCGCTAGTGATAATATTCAATATAAGGATATGGATGGATACAGTTTTAACAGCAAATGGTCGACATACACACCCAAGGCTATCATACACAGTTACAAACCAGTTTCCCAATTTTTTCACCTAATCAAGCTCTTCGGCAAAGAAAAAAAATGTGTTAAGAAAAGAAAACAAACACATAGCGCAATATTCTGGAGAAGAAAAAACAAACCTAAATATTTGTTTGAATGACAATAAATAGACAAAAATGAGGTTAATAATAAAAAAATTAATTAGATGAAAACTGAATTTGCATATGGATCGGATAAAATGAAAGTTCATCTAAAGTAATATATCATCATCATTATCATCATCATCATCATCATCATCATCATCATCACATCATCATCATCATCAGTCCCGTGGTCTGGTAGACCGTTGGGCCGTTGGGACACTGTACAAGACTAAAGAGCCAGCAGGATTGTCTTGGCAAGTCCTGATGATAGTTAGACATGCCCATACCACTGCAGTTTACGTTTATGCATATATATATATATATATATATATATATATATATATATATATATATATATATATATATATATATATATATATATATATATATATATATGCAAATCTGTAGCTCCTTTGATGCATAAACGATCAAAAAGATAGTCATGTCTCATCATTTTCTGACATTACTGATTCCACACGCCTACTTTCTGTACCACTCCTCACCGTTGATTGCATCATATACATCACTTTTGACATTATTTATAAGTTCACCCGAAGTCGTTATCAAACAGCCAAAGGTTCGCTGCGTGAGCAAATTTTTTAAAACAAAAAACCTGACTTTGAACGGCGACTGTTTACTGGTTTTCAGTTGTCTTTGTTTCTGTAAACAAAACTCTTGTGCAATTTAGATAGCAACAACGCATATGATAAGTATAGCCTTACTGGTTTTTCCAGCGCTGTTCATATAATGTTAAATATAACTATTATATGCTTCACAAAGTTGGGAACTCCAGAATGAAAAAGTACGCGTGTTCATAAGTTTTCTTTAATATTCCATATAAATACACTTCTATTGTGCATTGCACAATTCAAAAGAATATTTGATAGTGTATAAATTTGCATTATGTAAGTATTTACTTTTATCCTCTAGATGATATTTAATATGGATAAAGAAACATTGTGACAAAATTTTGATTAGTTTATTCGCAAGATGCGATTTCTATGCGCCAGCCTTAAGTTTTATGTTATTGCACTGTACTTGCGTCCGTTAACATCTCTTGATTAGAAGGTGTACACCGTAACCATGTCATTATTTGTCTTTTATCCTTGTCTAGAGCATAAACTTATGATAGACTCTATTATATATATATATATATATATATATATATATATATATATATATATATATATATATATATATATATATATATATATATATATATATATATATATATCTTGGTTGTGTTATGTTTCGCATAGCATAGTTGCCTACACACCCAGTAAATTCCCTTCATCGACCCCGCTCATTACAACATAAAACTAATTATTAAAAGAGAAGAAGAAAAAATCCCACGCAGACAGCGGTGAAATGGCAGTGATATATAATGGTGAGCGCTTTAGACATCTGGGCCACTCGGGGCCCCTACAGGTAAGAATGAAAGTATGGCCTACATGATTGGCTATATTTTTATTTCATTAAAAAAAGCCCAGGACGTGTGGACTAAAAATGACACGGGTAATATTCAACAATTTGTTAAATTCTTTAGCAGATTAGATCTTTTTTATAAGCGTTTCTTTTACTGATACTTCTTTCTGTTTGATACCGTACGAATATAAACAATCTCATGCTGCTTGACTGGTGAAAGCGATTATCAAACCTACAGTATTGCACGGCTGCACTTTGATTCGTCACGTTAGATGTGAACTAAAACAAGTGTTAAGCTGTGATTTCCTTTGGATCAATGCCAATAGTTTTCTGAAAATCAAATATGCTATGAGTCAACGCCAGTGGTTTATTCGAAAGCTTTAGTGACGTTGCTGAAACCTGTCATCAAATAATTCTCCAAGCCTGAAATTTCTATTAAAGGTTGTATGTCATCGGAGCTGTGTACGAGAAAACAGAAACAATGAAAAATACTGTACGAATTCGCTGGGGATTACATACCAAGCGTATCTGCCACGATGGTGTTTAACCACGCATAGCTTTTATCAGAACTATAAATATACTAAACACATGTTTTAAATATTGATACTGAGAATTCTTGTTTGACACGAACTATTGAGGATAATGTTATAGTATAGTGTTTAAAATAGCTGGTGTGGTGAACATTACCCTATTGTAGCGTGCGAAAACATAAATTTTAGCACATTTTGTAGAATAACGACCTTTTAATGACTGATGGGTGTTTCATATCCTGTCATTAACTATTCTTGCAACGAATAGCTCATAACCAGATACTATACACATTTGGTGAGAACAATTTGAAAGGCATCAAGACGTAGAAGGTTCGAGTTGACAACACACTAAAGCATTTTTTTAAAACAGGCTGCAATGATTTGTTTGTTGGTTTGTTTGATTAGGATTTTTAATATAGCTTTAACAAATCGTCAGTCATATCGCAACGATGTCTGCAGTGAGGCAGTATATAATGATGTATAGCACTGGGGCATTATGCCGCATACATACAGCGTGATGTCCCATCCAGTCACATTAACCTGACACCAGACCGACCAGTCCTAACACTAACCTCTTAATGCTGAGCGCCAAGCGAGGCAGCTGTTAGCAACATTTTTGTAAGCCTTTGGTATTATTCGGCCAGGGATCGAACCCACGACATCCCGCTTCCGCGGCGGACGCTCTACCCGCTAGGCCACCCGGGCAATTGGCTGCAATGAAATAACTAGGAAAACTCACAGAGCTACGCGAACAGAACGAGTAGAACACAATATAGTTTTAGAAGCTCAAACAGTGATTCGATACTTTAAAACTGTCAATTCTTGAAAGCGGTGTTGTTTTTTAAGTAGTTTCCACCACTTTCGTTGCAAAATATATGTTAATCTGCATTGGTTATATATATGTTTTTACATTGTTCTACTGCATGCCGTAATTATATTGTATGCATCGTCCTAAGTTTGGAGTACACGCTTGAAAACAAAAGCTATAATGAAGTTACAACGTTTGGGTTTGTTCTTCTTATATATTGTTTTCCTTTCTTTGTTGTATCCTTTCCATTTTCTTCTAAATAACAAGTTTATTTAATAGTCCATGGTAGATTTGTATACCATTTTCTGGCCAGTATCAAAAGGTATGAGAAACTCTTCATTTTTTCATCTTAATTTTCAACATTAAATGTTGTTTCCAATCTTTGTTGAATAGCATTATGTTATTGTAACCTTCTATACCATTTGATAGATATGACATTTCAGTCTCAAACTGAAAAAGTTTGTTATCTGCAAAAAAAAATCTTTTTTTGTACTGGGAGAAGGGGAAATAAACGGTGTTTGCTTTTTAAATTGAAACTTTCATGTTTAGTCTATTTACACAGATCTAGTGTTTCCTGAAAGCAGACTCGGGCGTAGCATCTCTAAATTAGGAAATAAAATGTTCCTTCTTGTGTGTAACATTATACGTGTGCAACTGACCAATCAGAACCCTCTGTGCAAGAGTCATAGTTACACTGGTACTATCCACATGCGTCTGCCTCTTTGACAGCACTATGTTAAGGCCTCACTGAAGTCGTTTGTAACTATTAAAGTTATTGATAGTTAGAACACGGTGTCACATATTACGTTTTAACCCAATAACACAGAATTGTGTAAATTGTAATATTGAGCGATTATTTGATCAATCCATTGACTTATATGTAAAATTTAAAATACCATCTACCTGGCATACTTATTGATTTTCGGTTTGCTTTTTATTTCATTTGTGTTCTCTTAATAAATTGTTTTTTTTTCTTATATATATATATATATATATATATATATATATATATATATATATATATATATATATATATATATATATATATATATATATATATATATATATATATATATATATATATATCTGTGCCCAAACCATTTTTCGTTGGAAGCTGTCCTCGACTTCTTGCCAATAGCTGAATGACATCTTTCTGGAGGCTCCTATATTTGTCGGTGTTGGGACAGTATGTCATGTTGTATCAACGTTACTGTTTGGAATTTGGAGAATAACGTCCCGGAAAAATAATTATTTCTTAGATAACAACATTGAGAACAGCACAAATGGAAAATCTTTTATTATTTTGAGTCTGGACATTATCAAACCATGTGACTATTGTAAATGCTAGTAACAGTAGAAGTTTTCAGTATCGTCACAGTTGACCGGAAAAACACTGTAAGCTACTCTCGGAGATCGAAAGTAACTCTAGTTCGGAAATCTATCGTATTGTCATAGTTCTCAAGAAAATTCCTTAGTCTTCTCGCAGAGTTTAACAGTAATGCCAATCCGCTAATCCGAAAGTAAATTTGCCATCTGATTGCTGAAACGCCAACTACCGCAAATCAATTGGATCAATATAAATTCACTTAGGGCACTATCACAACCAATCAAATGGTCTTGGATCGTATGCTGAGATAAAACATAGGATCGCAATCCTTTCCATGGTTATTATTGTGTTATTTAACTTATAAGACTATGTTCTACATAAATGAGACCTTGATAGATGTTTTTTGTATTGTCGGTATTGGAGTGAAATGCTGTATGCTATCATTATCAACTTTAATGTATGGAATCTGGAACAATACATCCCTAAAGATACGAACAACAAAGGCAACAACAATTAAAACTCTCCGTTAATTCTAAGCTTTACATTACATACCAGAAAAATACAAATCTCATAGTGTTTGTAAGTAACTCCAACTCACTGATCAGTGATGAGTAAAATATACCCACGGATCATAAAACGTCAGCCATAACAAATCCGTTGGATCAATACAAGTTTCTGCCGTTTTTATAATGAGTTAACAACTGGTCCTATGTCTGTTTAAAACCGTGGTGTCATTCCTTTCGGTTGGTAATTATCCGTTTGTTGTGTTAATTAAGTAACATATTCACACAAAAAAGAAAGTTGGTAATCGATGTTTTATGAGCGGAATTTGGCATGGCTGGCAGAAAACAAGGGATAAGAGGGGTTCTACTTTTTAATGCATTGAAAGCGACAGATTCTCCAGATGTAAGAATTGTTAAAGTGACGATTCATTCACTGAGGGATTTAAAACTTTGGGATGTAATTCACATCAAATATATTAAAAACAGTCTTGATTACATGAACACTATACGTGTATTTTCGATTATTTTTTGTCTATACTTACTTCCTTGCATTTTAAAGGCCTCATTATTATACTTGTGCTATATATATATATATATATATATATATATATATATATATATATATATACAGAGAGATAGATGGAGAGAAGCAATAATAACAATCGACACAGATCAACAAAGGAAGTAAATGATAGGATAAAAATATGTTGAAATAAACATTGTACAAGAGCAATATTTTCCATTCAAACTGCGTGATACTTGTACATACAAGAGACTCGATCAAATAGGATGTTGTTTTTTTTTTAATCTGTACAATTTGTCTTGTACAAACGTTTGCATTAAAAAGAAGAAATACACAATTTGCCTTCCCAAATCTGTCCAATCTGATCAAAGGTCAAATTTGAAGTCTGGGATTTTCCAGAAAATTATACACGAAAAGAGCATTCAGCAATGTAAGTCTTCTTCCGGTCACCAAGAAGGAATTTTAAATATTTCATCAAACCTTTTAAAATGTGATTCGATCATATACCTTTTATACCAAAAATTATTAGGATGAGGGTATATATGTACTGGTGTCTACTGTCAGGGAGTCAGTTCAAGAATCATTAGGATTTTGTCCAAAATAAAATCTACCATGATGTTGAAATTGTAGATTATTTACCAGTGAAACAGCATCCTTACAAGTGATTCGTCGTTTACAGGAATGTTTAAAAATTGGAAAGAAAATCAAATTTTGCGGAAGAATGATTCCATGGAACCAAGTTAAAGTAATTAGAGTTTATCATGTATTTTAATGCCAAAAATCAGGTAATACATTCCGCATGTTCGCCGAATATACAAAAGTGAATAGTGGCACCAAACTAAACTAAATTTCAATACCAACAATTGATGACCGCATCAACAAAATTGGAAATGCAAACTATGTCATCAAGTTTGACTTTTAGAAAGGCTACTAGCCAATTAAGAACATAAACGTTTTGCATTTATAACTCTAAATTAACTTTATCAACATAAAATGATCTCAGTTGGGATGAAATGTTAGCTTTCCACTTTCAAGGGTTTAATGAAAATGATGACGTCTGGTCTAAATAAGTGTGACTCTTACATGGATGATGTCATCATCTACAACGATAACTGGAAAGACCACTTGGAAACCATCCAGAAATTGTTTGATCGACATACCGTCATTACCACAACGAAAAATAAAAATAGAGATTATTAAGGTTGAGTTTGATGTTATAGGAATACAATATTGACAACAGGCACACAAAAAGAAAAGATGATCAAATTGCATATGTATTTTCACATTTGTATAAGTACTGTACGTTTTATTATGTGTGTAACGTTTGGCATTCATAACGCTTCTTTCTGTGTAATTCTAATTGATATTCATAATGCTTCTTTCTGTGTAATTCTAATTGATATTCATAATGCTTCTTTCTGTGTAATTCTAATTGATATTCATAATGCTTCTTTCTGTGTAATTCTAATTGATATAGTATGTTATGTATATTTGACTAATATATTAAAAAGATTAATTGAAAATTGAATAAATCTTTATTTTCTTAATAAGCAGAGGTTTTATTCATATTACCGTTGTATTGTTTGTTGACTTTTTCCATGATTATGTGTTAGTTTTATGTATATTGTGTGAGTGACTTTTGAAGTAATCGAGTTAAGGGCATACTAACAAGTGACCTATTTTGTAAGCAAGATAACATATAGCTTTGATTACCGATTAAATATTCCTATCATTATCAATGAATGGATCTGAATTTCGGATATTAAGTTTTCATTTGAGAATTCCTGCTCTTGGTGGCAGCAGAATGATCTAGAAAGTTGACGTTCATCTTGATTCTGTTATCGTGTCGTTTATTTTATATTAATGTTCTTTTCATCAAAATTATTATTCCATGTTTTAACATTAGTCTTAAAGGAATCCATTTGCATCGTGATTCAGTTAATATCGGAGAGTACTTATTCACTGAAATTACAAAGTGCTCTTTGAAGTTTTAACTAAATCACAAATTTGGTATTGGTTCGAATATGTTCATGGGTATTTAAGAGTATATCATTGTAATAGAACAAGATTGATGGTACAGTAGCATGTCCGAGACTATTGAGCACGTTCAATGTTGGAATTTCTGTGGGACACAACTGGAATTCATTTTTGAACACATACATTTGGGTTTGTGATGTAACCTTTAGGACTACCTGGATTTTAATTCATAATAATGTAAGTTAGTTTTAAATTTCCATATTGTTGTTGAAATTTGCAAAACTTGTTGTTTTACACGTGTGTGTGTGTGTGTGTGTGTGTGTGTGTGTGTGTGTGTGCTACAAAACATCATACATAGATTTCGATGAACCATACATAATACGTTTGTACGCACTAAGTATGTTACATAAATTCTACGTTTTCGTCCACACATAAATAAAGAACTATTGATGGAATATACAACTGTTCACACTGTTTGAAGCCAGTAACATCTCTGTGTGGAATTTCTCACGTTTTATTTATATATAATTTGATTTCATGTCAAGTGAGTAATAAATTTGGAATTCCACCAATGACTTGCATTTTGGGTGTTGAACTACGTTGCTAGTTGAATACAAGATACTATATTTAGCATATTGTATAACCCAACAATACACATGTTAAAGACTCATTAATACGCATGGATAGCGCGATGTCCTGTCATTAAAAGCATTGAGAGTTTAAAATGCTATAAACACATGTACTTTGTTATATATGCAATTTGAAATAGATATATCATTACTTAAACGTATGCACTAAATCTAGACTTTTTGAATTTTCATACTCGAAGAACAGTCAGTAACGGATCGAATCAATATATTTTAGAATTTTTTTAATTTGACACCTAAAAGGATAAATAGTAATTGAAAAAGCTATTGCATTCTGCATTAATGATCTTTCTAATTCATAACCTGATAATCCCTCAGAGAGTTTTGTCTATAACATCACGTTATGCATGATATTGGTTGCTAGGAATACGGCACGCGTACATATAATTCTAAACATAAATGGTAATTAAACATCTATGACTTTAGGATGTACCATCTTTTCCTGCATTATATGTCCACAGGAACAGTAATATCAACTGCTAAAACATGTCTACAGAACGTTTCTTTAAATAACAAACTGTGCATTCTATGCATTGAATTGACAGCCTTTGGGAAGAGTGATCTTCTAGAATCAACCTAACACATTCATAATTTAAGCCAGAAATGCGATGAAATATGACATTTTAAATTTTTTGTTTGCACTCATCTTAACACATACAGCTTGATTAAAATCAATATTTACACTCTGAATTTATCTCGATCTTCAAATCGTAAACCTGTAAGCTTTATTTTATTTACGCATCTGGAAACCTTTTTGCTACTTATCTGCGTTGTAATATAACTTTATATACCAACCCGCATATATATAAATTTCGGTTTCATTTACTCCTTTTCACTCTTTCAAGTGCACATGTACCTTAAATTTTTATTTTAAAGCAAGTCATGGCTGTTAATCCTTGACGCAATATCTCATTATATCTGCTAATCGATGACTCAATATCCCTTCATGGATACTAATCCATGACTCAATATCCCTTTATGGCTACTAATCTACGTTTGTACATTAACTACTAATCTATAATCTCCAGATCAGCTCAATCTTTGTAGCTTAAGTTTAATCCATTCAACACAAGTATTTGAAAAAAGGAAGGTCTTTTAATTTGTTTATGTTCCCTTTAAGCGTACCTTTTAAAGTATCCAACGAATGGTCTTTCTTGCGGTATTGATCCACAAACGTGTCTTGTACCCCCATATAAAGTACCTGTTATTAACTTTAAATTGACATGGTGGGCATCTTGTTATAATCTGTTGACGACGTTATTCGATTTAAATTAGATAGATAATGAAAGTATTTTTATTGACTCTTGAAAGTTTGTAATGAACATGCGTGGAAAACTAACCTCGATAAACATAATTCTTGGAAGAACACGCTCATAATAATGCCATATTTTTTATTCATTAAGGTAAGTGTTTGGTATCAAGGAAGTTTTTCATATGTGTTTCAGAATCGGCATGGCCTACAATAAAGCGACATATGTGTGGCGATTAACGTGCCTCAATCACACTTGATCAATATATTGCCTGTGACAAAGCGACATATGTGATTTCTGTAACATGTGTCCGTCACACAATGCATGACCTGCAACCAAGTCACATATGTGTCTTCCGTATCGTGTGTCCATCACATTTGATCAATGCATGACCTGCAAAAAGCGACAGTGTGCTTTCAAAAACATGTGTCCATCAAACTTGATCACTTCAAGGCAAACAGGATTTGGGTTTCACATTATTTTAGTAGACCTGAACTTTTAATCCTCCGACCCACTCCCTATTCCCGCTCAAATACAGATACCCAATCGACACTTACAATCTACAACAAGCCAAAAGTAGACTCATACGAACAGAAAACTAATTCCGCCAGAATCATTGCTCTCGTTTATTAAGATTTAACCATAATTGTATGCCTTTGCGCTTGCCAAATCACAGATCGTGTATTCACAAGGTGCTAAGCTGTAATCAATAATATACATTTTTAGCCGTCAGGAATGACTCACGCCAAAAGATTCGTTTAGCTTTAGGGATTACATGCAACTTTGTATTATCGAGTGAATGCATGTTTCTGACATTCCTTTGTGCATTAGTATTTTACTATATCTATCCTTGAGCTTTTTTCTGCAATCTTGTTTGACTTATCTTTATGCATCATATTAAAACTACCCTTTAGTAACCTTTGAATGCACGCATTGTCATATTCTGGGGTGAGGATAAAGACGACGAATGTCTTTTCTGAGGCATGGTGGTGTGTAAAATGGAAGATTTTGAGTCCCCATAAGCTGGCTCTCTGCAGCAGATTATATCTTGGAATAAGTTGTGTTCCGCGAATACGTCATCCCCAACATTTAATAATGTTTAGACGCACGCTTCGGCCCTTTTTTAGTCACAGAGGTATCATATTTAACCATTCGTAATTGCTAATTAAATTGATTAATTTCGTTTCCCTGCTTTTCATTTTAGCTGTATCGGTTCCTTAATATTAAGTGTTCGTAATTGTTGGAGAATTTGCCATGCTATATTTTGCAAACAAATTCGTGTTCTGAATCGCTATTTATCACTGTTCAAAATGCGTCTGCATTTGCCTTCTCTAGCTCTAAATCACTTGGCGATTAGTTGATTTAAATTCCACGTGCATGTTCTATATCTGTACACACCCGATTGGCATTGGGAGAAGCGGTGTATTAAAATGATATACTATCAACCCCTAATGACAGCGCACCTTAAATGCCCAAGATTTCAAAGGGCAAGTACTTGATAGTGCTAATAATATTACAACCTAATAATACAACCAGTCTCAGACTCATCAATTCCGAGTGCCGACTATGTCCCCGCCACCATCTTCTTCTTGCCATGGCCCACTTTCTCCCATAACAGATTGTACAAAATGGAAGGCAATTGTATAGTTGTGATATACATGCACAAACCTATCACAATGGCTTTGGCTGGTATGAAAAGAAATAATGGATGCTAGAATGTACGAGCTAAAACGTCATTCCACGGATTAATAGCTAGGATGCCTAATGTCCTATATTCTGCCACATTCTTGTATTATTTTTTATAGAGTGGCGGAGCTTTAATTTTGTTTACACAGACAACTGAGCTAACAACTGCACATCGTTGAAGATTTGCTTCATTGGTGTTGTCGCACTTATGTTGATTAATGCAAGTGGTCAAGGAGCACTACCGTGCCAAATACAAAGACCTTAAAATCCTAAAATGGCTATTACGATTCTAGTCTGACAGTGTCGCGAATGAATTTCCTTTCTGGAGAATCAGAACCCTGCTGACACGCTCGTGATCGCCTACCCATCGATACGAGACAAAGAACAGCTACATTTATTGGAAAGGCGTGAAAAGCACTTTTAAGACACGCCGGTCCCTCTTTAAACCACACAGGAAGGCAAGCCAACAGCAGGAGCTTGTGCAAAGCGACATCGCCAAGGTTTCCATTGTATCCGACAAACACGGTATTGGCATTCCGTAGACAGATTAGCGTTTTGGCTATGCAATTATTGTGACAGTTCCCATGGAATTACTATTATACCTCCGCACAAGATACTTATTGTCAACGGCTGTAACCAATGTTCCAACTTTAGATATTTACCTTTTTCCCGCGTAGAGTTCTGCCTCAAATCGAGCTTGAAACTGCAGTTTTGGATGATGGGGTCGACGTTACGCGGACGACTTCTGATAACGAACTTTGCAAGGACAAGAACGATTTGAAAAGTGGGAACTACTGGAAAAACAAATGTGAGTGCCTTCTTATCGGAAACTGGGGGAAGAGTCAGAACGACAGATGGCGGACTTTGATCTCGGTGACATATATATTGTACGAAGACAAAGTCAGAAACCAGTTGTGTCTCAGGCAGCACAAACTGAACCCTTCAAGCATAAACGTGCGCATGTGATGGTTTTGACGTCGGAATGCAGAATCTCCAGAGCTTTCTGGTATAGCAAGAGCCACAGCTGTTTGGGTCACTTTAGGAGATCAAACTTGTAATTACGTGCCATATCGTCAGTGACTTTGGATGCTTTAGTTTCCCCAGTGCATTAGGTTAGTTTAAACGACTGACAACATCAACCTCGGTCAGCACATACTTGCACGAGTATCGCACAACTTTGTCAAGATGCTGAAACGAGAGAGTTAGCCTGGTTACCCCAACAGCAAACCGCGATAGGACAATTTTGAGTTGTAAATGTTACACATGGTCTGCTTCTTCAGGCATCCCCTGGCAAAGCTGGTATCCAGTGCGTTGTATGAGTGTAGCAGCTTAATGTGTCTTGTCGTTCTGAAAACCACCAAATTAAAAAAAATGAGTGAATGTTGATATCGCTGAATTGGGTGCATTTCCGAGGTAACAATAATTGCAGGGCACTGACGCCGCTGAGATCCTGGCTACTAAAACCATCTTGGAAATTTGCTCATCAAGTGAGGCATGTAAAAGTCAGAAAATTTGGAATAGTCGCCGATCGGAGAATCGTTTCATTTCCCCATCGGTCACTTTGTAGTAATCATGATAAGCAGTTCTGACATATTCATAAGTCTGATTGACATGCTTTTCGACGCATATGTTTTCAATGAGGTAATTGAACGCTCATTGCTATTAAGCTGGTATTCGTTCTGCACAGCTTTGAGGTCTTCCAGCTCCTTGCTGTGTACGAAGTGTTTGGCTTCGGCTCTTCTTGGATCTAGATGTGAGAAAAGGAAATTTGTACCAGTGATTGTTTGATCTTTGATAATTGTGGCCACGACATATATCGCAACTATAACCATTATACAGACTTGACGATATTAGAAGGAACTATATCTTGTTTAATAAGCATGTCTATGTCCTAATGCACATCGCTATGATGGTTGTTTGCTTCGTCGTTGAAGTCAAGGCGACTAAGGTTGGTCAGTTTCGCTTTCAGCTAGTGTTTTCCTATCAACAAATACCCATCTAAATAACTGCCAAGTACCGTTCTATAGTAAAGGAGGTTGCATCGGTCTTTGAAGTACGGTGGCATTCACATCTTGCACTTGCGTTCTGTTAATAAGTTTTTGTTATTTTGCGTTAACAACATGCGCATCATTCACTACTATTCCATGTAACAATAGTCAGGTGTATGTCGTATACATCCTGTGGTGCTTGTCGTTAAGACAGTTACTCAGACACTGTGTTTTGCACTAGTGATGGTTGCTCTTTCGTCTGTATTCTGAACCTTTTTCTGACACACATAATTATTTGTAAAGAAGGCCAGCTCGCCAAAGCTAGATTGCCTCGGAGAACACAAGATGATATTGCCTGATGTTATTCTTGAACAGAGGGAGAAGCGAGTGTGTCAGAAGTATTAGCTTGTTTTCGCACATGCGTCGTTGCCACATCTCTGTAAATCTTCTGCTGTCAGTAACTATACGTGGGTTTTTAATCTTCACGACAGGTGTCGTTTCCTGAAACTGTAATGTGGAAGCATCCTTTGTTGGCTTTACTGGCGTATTCAAAGTCTGACAGGCTTAAAATTTATTGTCATTTCTTTTTAAAACTGCATTCTACGGGTAGGCATGCCAGCTGCAATTTGTACATATACCGTATCGTAATTAATGCAAAGATTGCTAATAATGTCAAAGAAAGAGTTCAGAATGACCGGATCATATTTAAATCAGTTGCACGATGTTCGAGGCTGCTTGTTGGCCAAACAAATCTAGTTTGTAACTTCTCAGAGAAGAGTCGATTCCAGCAAAGCAGTCGGTTAAGTGTTATAGGTCTATGATGTCTTTGTATTGATCATCGAGTCAACACAGATAAAAGGTTAGCCTATATATTATTTCTCTGCTCCAGATGCCATCAAATGAATTCCACAGATTAATCGTTAGCGTTATAGTCAAATAACAATACAAATAATAATAATCCCCTTCTTTTAAATCCATTAAACATGGTGTAAAAATTGTTTGAAATCCCCTCTCTCTCTCTCTCTCTCTCTCTCATGCACAAGGGAGATAATACAGGAATGTGGAGTAAGAAAAAAAAAGAAAACTGAACTTTGCACCAAGTAACCTAGAACAGTCTGGGACTTATTAACGGTTACGGGTAAACGTGAGATTTTAATGCATTTTTCACAGTGTCAATGATATCAAGTCGCAAGAGATAGTCAAGATGTTTCACCTCCCTCGTCCGTTCTCTATCATTGTAACTGCTCGTAATGCAGCCAACTCATCAACCAATAAAAAACGTTTTCTGGACCTATGAATGACTGAAAAATGTAGTCGCATGATATGCACTATTATAATCGATTACCTTATATTTGTTTAAACATGTCATGAATGTCTGGTTATACATTTGTATACTGTCTTAAATAAAAAAAATAACATTAATGTGTGCAATATAATGTCTGCTTATGTACAACAAAATCGAAATCTTGTTCCGTTATCTTTTGCAAACCTTCGATCATGCTTCTTCAGCGTTAAAAGATTAATGTCACCCGTGATGAAAGTTATGTAATAACATTATTAAATCTGATATCCCTTCTTTAGTTGAATATTGTGTAGGTCTGCATGTGTAATATGAAATTAGACTATTTTATCAACTAATATATTCAGTTCAGAATATTGAATAGTGTTTATATTGTTAAAAAGATTAACTTGTACTAATAATTAATTAATATCTGTTAGAAAAACTGGACTTGAGGATCCTAGTAGATCCCTTAACTTATATTCAGCATAGGTGTAAGTTGTTGTCATTTAATTATAATTACCTTTTTAACAAGTCTTTAAATTCATGTTTTGTATTTATCCAATAAATGATATGACCATATCAGCATTCCTAGCAGTAATAAATGAACCAGTCTTGTTAATTATAATCATATTATATATACTAAATCTCTTTTTTAAATAACGACACCAAAAAATGTCCTGTAGGTATGATACAGAATACCGCCTTAGAGGAAAGATCTCATTTTTCCCCCCAGATCTTTTTCTATTTTCGACTATCGAAATTTATATTCTGGGTTTGTTTGTTTAATAGCTTTGATTTGGGTTTTGATTGTTTTGGGTGTTTTTTTTTTATTTTGTGTGTGTGTGGGGGGGTATGAGTTTCTGTTTGCATAAATGACAATTTGAGACATGCTTTGTCAGGTCTCGGCTCTCTGTAAATTTTATTGATTCTTTTTGCCTATCTGCGATTCTGTGTCTCTCTTTATAACGTGTTGATCGTAACAACTTTTCATGTTCTGAATTATTTTTATATGGTGGTTTTTTTTTTGTTGTTTTGTTTCCATGGCGGTATTTGTCATTTTTATACCTTAGATACCATAGCATCACTCAGTTACAGTTTCAAAATATTTTAGGCTGAGTTCTCAACCTGTGGTTTTCCAATCTGACTAATCAAACGATAGTTCCATTTCAGTCAGTAACATTATAATTTCTAGTAGTATAAATGAGGATTTATTTTCGCTTACTGGTTGTTAAAGTCCCTAGCTGAGATATATATTTTCTCTGTCAATGACACATTTGTACGTAATATCAATAACGGTAAATAGCTCAATGATATATGGCTGTAATTTCATAAACTATACGCCATTACAAGACATATTAATCATTAAAATAGTTGTGCCAAGTAATTAAATTAATTCGCACGAAATAAATATTGCTAGCAATTACATACGTGCTAACTATTATCGTAAATCTATTTAACTTAAATATCTAGAGCGTATAGATGTGTTTTCAGACAAACCGGATCAATATTCTATTTATAAAGGATCTGATCAACACCACCAATGTCAAGGTTACCTCAGCAGTTGTTTAAAGATAATCTGGATAGACAACTCAAGGGCATTTCAAGGGTGTAATTGGGTCGAATTATTGGATTTAGTAATTATTAATAGTTGGGAAATTATACAAACACGGGTTAATACAAATCCTATATAACGAGGTTCTAGTTATTGATGTAGGTTTTATGGAGATAACTAAGTTCAACAGATCAAGGCTAATAACTTGTTCAGCGGCTTCTTTTAATCGAACAGAATTATGTCCCTTAAGATGCTTTATGTATAACAATTAGTTAGCCACATGCGTATTACCGTTATTTCCTTTTTCCACCTTATTACCAATAGGATATTAAACCTAAAATTAAGTTTATTTCAGTTGTTTTCTTGTATCTGTTCGACTGTTTCATCTATAATAACTACTATTACAATATCCTTTACGTTTTTAAAGGTTTTCAATTGATGTTTTTTTAGTTTCAAAACTACTAAACATTCATGAGGCTCTTTCACGATGGAATTATTCTTGTGTACTATTACAAATATAGAAAGTCAACAAATACTGCTACTAAATGCTAAGAATGTTAATTCAGATGCTTTCCATTTTTCATCATTTAGATTTTCACACGTTTATATATATATATATATATATATATATATATATATATATATATATATATATATATATATATATATATATATATATATATATATATATATATATATACACGAAACAAAGTAATAGTTTCGTGTTATATACAAACAACACAAGTGACATCCAAAAGGAAATACGAGTGAATGGATAGACGCCGAGCACAGTGGCAAAATTCAAATACAAAGGTGCTCACACTCCTGATACAGGTTCAAAATCTGTGGTTATTTCCAATATTGCACAAACAATAATTGCTATGGCAAGGCTGAAGCCTATTTGGAAGGACATCAACATTACGCTTGGGTAAAAGATCAGGCTTATCCACTCCCTCGTCATGTACATATTCCTTTATACATATGAGACTTAGACCCTGACATCAGAAACAGAGCGAAAATCTATGCTTTAGATATGAAATGTTATTGAAGGATATAATAATTCTCATACTTAGACCGTCTCTCTAATGAGGATGACGCATTAGAATCAATTGGACCATATGAAGATCTGCCCTCCGTTAAACACAAGACAAAACAATAACAAAAGCAATCCCGCAAAATAAGATAGCATGGTCACGTATCATGCTTATCTGACCTGTAATAGACAATCCTACAGGGCATATTAAGAGGACAAAAATCAAAGAAAACAGAAGAAGGGATTGGAAGATAAAATGAAGAAGTGGACAGGCATGGACTTAGAAAAGCCTAAAAATGGAGAAAGATTCTCACAAAGTCATAAGTGGCTTCTGTATGACCAGCCGTATGAATTAAAAATGAAATGAATGATATACCAGCAAATAATTCCAACTACTTCTATAATTTGTCACGTGGATGTATTAGAATAACGCATTCCTCTCTAACGAGTCATTTGATCTAGTACATCTTATTGTAGATATGTATTAAACAGATTATGATAATAAAATCGTCTTTTTGTGTATTCTGTCCTACTGAAAGTAATGCAGACGATTGTTTGGGGGTATTTTGTGCATATTTAGCATAACCTACAATCAGAGTATCAGGTTTAGTTTTAGGTTCGTGTATTAGCTGTATATTATCACATCAGGTTAATCAGAGCGTCGGGGCACTTTCGGGTCTAACCTCACGTATGTAAGCTTCTCTGTCTCTGAAACACTAAAAGCAAACAGACTATAACTGATTGATCTGATCATTTATCCGGAACAAAAGATATATATATATATATATATATATATATATATATATATATATATATATATATATATATATATATATATATATATATATATATATATATATATATATATAGCAGCAGAGAGGGTGAATCCTACAACGTTTTCAGACAAAATTTGATTGAAATCCTAAAACGAGCCGTCCTATAATCTCATTTCAACCAAAAAGAGGGCGAATCCTACAACGTTTTCAGACAAAAAAAATTGATTGAATCCTTAAAACGATCCGTAGGATTTCGTTGAAATCTACGAAATCTCATTTTAACTAAAAAAATGAAAACGGAGACTTTTACGATTTTTTAATTAATTTTGGTCGCAACTTGTTGTCATCCACCCTCTCTGCTGCTTAGTGATTTCATCACTGGGTTAACAAAAAATAATAAATGATTTTAACCGAATATTTGATCCAGTCCGATACGATATCGTGTCCGAGGATCATGTAGATTTATTGTTGCGAATCCGTGTGGTTTTGACTGAGCATGACTAAAGAAGTTTTTAAATTGATTGAAGTCCATATCAGAACACCATGTCTGCCATATATTTCTAAGAGTATGAGTATCAACTCCGTTGAATACAGCAAGAATATTGCAATTATCTCTGATCACTTTTGGAATCTGAGTGTAGCGTTGAGTGACATATATCACATCAGTGTTTTTATGCCTGCCTCTGGAAAAGATCCTAGCAGGATTTTTTTGTTTATCCAACATTATATCGTCGTATACGACTAAATTGTTAATATCTCCATCAATATCATCAATGCTCGGTGCTTCATCGATATCGGTTATAAATTCAATAATACCCTCTCCGGATTTTTCTGCCGCGCTGTCGTTAAAATCTTTTAGCACTTCATAACATCGTTGATCATCTACGCTAGGGGCAATTAAATACAACTTATCCCACTTCATCCATCTCATTATTAAATTGAGTAACAATTGCGTTTTACCGGATCCAGATGGCCCGATTATAATCATCCGGATAGAGTTTGGTAGCGCTGCATGATGCTTAACCGGTTCTCTTCTTTTAGTCGCTGAAAAATCAATTATATCCATATTTCTATACATAAATTATGGATCTATATTGTGTGAAGTGCAAAACGCGTACTGGCACAGATGATGTGACGACGGTTACAACTAAAAATAACCGATCAGCGCTTTCTGGTAAATGCATGCAATGTGGTACAAAGAAATTTAGATTTGTGTCTATGAAATCTGGTTTAAAAAAAAACGAGGAGGTGATATCGCAGCCAAATTGGCAAGGCTCCCTGGAACCCCATGGGCAAAGTACCCCGGAGAAAAGCACCTCCCAGGATATAGCTACTGTGGACCGGGAACCAGACTTGATATCAGACTCAATAATCAAAATCAACCCAACCCCGGTGAAGAACCAATAAACGCCATTGATAAGGCCTGTCACCTTCATGATGTTGCTTATAAAAGCAGCAATCTGCAACACAGGCATCTAGCAGATGTGAAATTAATTCATGCGTTAAATGCTATTCCTGATAAATCCTTCAAAGAAAAATTGGCTTCATTTTTGATAAAATCAGCTATGAAAGGCAAATTGATGTTAGGTGCTGGTAATTGAAAATGCTAGCATTTTAATATGGAATCAATTTATTATTCCCCAAGAGGATACTGGAGGGGTAAATCAGCAGTTCATAAACTCGCTAGTGCTGCAAAAGTGAAAAAAACTACAGCGGCGGATTGGTTATCCAAACAGGCACTATGGCAAATTTTTCTACCACCGCCTAAACAAATTCAATTCTCGCATTTTGATGTGACCGTTCCTAATGAAGTTCATCAAGCTGATATATTATTTCTGCCACATGATCGTGGTTACAAATACGCTTTAACCGTAGTTGATATTGCAAGTCGATACAAAGAAGCAGAACCGTTAAAAACAAAATCAGCCACTGAAGTCGCTTCTGCATTTGAGAGGATTTATCGACGAGGTCCTCTGCACTGGCCAAATCTATTGCAGGTTGATCCTGGCAAGGAATTTCAGGGTGCAGTATTATCTACAATGAAACATCATAATGTCACCATACGACGAGGGCATACTGCGCTACATCGCGATCAGGCCATTGTAGAACGATTTAATCGGACGATTGCTGAGCGGTTATTTGGATATCAATACGCAAAAGAATTCATTCAAGAAAAGCGATCCCGTGAATGGGTTAAAAGATTACCATCTGTGATTACTGCACTGAATAACGAGATTACTAGAACAATCAACATGAAACCTATCAACGCGATTAAA
Organism: Unio pictorum; assembly: GCA_030141615.1. Classification (NCBI taxonomy): domain Eukaryota; kingdom Metazoa; phylum Mollusca; class Bivalvia; order Unionida; family Unionidae; genus Unio; species Unio pictorum. Next base: position 188,119 of record JARLTB010000076.1, read on the forward strand.
AAGAAGTCAATACCTGAAAAACCACAAAAAGATTTCAAAGAACCAATTCTTGGTAGTAATGTCATTGTGAGGTACTTATACGAACCAGGAGAGCTTGAAGGTGGCAGAAAAAGGGCTACTGATCCTATTTGGAGCGTCACTACGCATAAGATATCTAGTATAACACGATCAACTGGTAGACCAGCAATCTATAAACTGGATTCAACTGCCCCTCAGCGAGGATTTACTCGACAACAACTACAGGTAATTCCCGAGGATACTCAATTACCACCGCATGGTCTTAACTAGCACCGTTGCGTCTATTGCACTCAAGACAAGTCAACATCACATTATTTCTGACATGACCGAGATTGTTATTTTTTCTGTCTACGGTGAATTGGCGAGGATCCTTATCCGAATACTGCCAACGCATTATAGAATTGCAACTCGCGCAGTGATTATTCTGTTGTTGTTTCAGCGTAATTATTGATTCAGCATCAATATCAAATTCTCGTTGTTTTTTTTTGTCCTGTTGTTTGTAACCGGAGAGTTTTTTATTAATGATGCTAACATCAATATCATCCATTGTTGTGTCATTATCATCGAAAACAACTCTTCGAAGTTGATTTATTCTTCGTACTCTGGATACTGCGAGATAGACTAAATTCGACCATTCGATGTGATTATCCACCATCCAAACAATTGTATTCGATATAGTCAATCCCTGTGAAGAGTGTATTGTTGCTGCGTATCCTAGCGTCCACGGGGATTTATTGGCACGCAATGCATCTTCAACGACATTGATATCAACCAGCACAATATCATTTAATACCAGAATTTGTTTTTCATTCTGTCCTGGAATATCAACTTCAATATTCTGTTTTCGTGTATCCGATGGCCTATAACAAAGGGGTACTGGAAGCGTTGCAAATTTTTCTTTATGCAATTCAAATAACTTCATCTGAAGTGTGTCCCTGACTATTTTTCTACTTGCAATGATCAAATCATTTGGTCTCCATGTTTCCCAGAAATCATTCATTGGAGTTTCTGAAATCACTTCACGCGCTATTTCGCATTGGATTCTATCCGGTTGTAGTCTAATTAGCGCTTTGAACTCGCGTAATCGTTCATCAAGTGATCTATAATCAGTGGTGATTTCTTCATAGTAGTCTACAAAACCCTTTAGCCATTCATGTGGAGATGCACCGACAAATGGTGGTGGTTGGCCTTGATCCCCGCACATGACGACTTTTGTGTTTTTGGTTAACAACCACTCAAGAAATGCTTTTAATACATCTAATGACACTGTGCATATTTCATCCCAAATGATGATTTTAGGAATGAATTTATCACCCATACGCTCAGGAGTCCATTTGTCACCTTTCCATCGAAAAAAACTGTGATAAGTGCAAGCATTTACCCCTCGCTGTATCATCTCTCTGGCAAGTCTGTGAGTCGGTGTTAGCACAATCATGTTTGTGAAATCCGTATGATTTTTCCCACGGAATAATTCAATTGCACGAGTTGTCTTTCCTGACCCACCACAACCGTTTAAATAAACTGTCTTGTATCGACATATTGGATCAGATACCGGTGGTGCATTAGAAAATTCTGATTGAATTTCAGCGCGGTTACAACAAAGATATTTATCATCCATGGCAACGTCTGCGGATTCACAATACTCATGTAGCATCTCCTTTTTAAATCGCCAACGCCCCCAATTTTCTTCGGGATCTGTGAATTTAGCTACAGCTGATTTGTACTTATTGTGTATATACATCGAATCAGTGGCCACTCTAACCGCGGTATTAGGAAATCTATTTATCATCGAAAATAGATTAATAGAAGCATAGGCTAGCATTGAACTTCTCAAATGTGTGTACTGGGAATTATATCCATCACAGTAGGTAACAACCGTACCTAATTTCTCACCATTGGATAGAAAAGCATCCTTACGGGATACAAGTTTTCCCTGTTTCATTAAATCCGCTACAATAAAATCGTATTCAGCGACATCTGTGATTAACCGCGAAGAGTATTTTGCGTTGTCGTACCGTCCACCTTGAGTGAATTTACCGATTATTCTTCGTCCGAGATCCTTTGCTTGTTCTTTTTTAATTTCAAATAACTTCTTAGACCAATTTATGATTTCTTCTTCATTAAAATCAGGGAATTGTTTTCGTAGTTCGTTGATTATACTATCTAGATCGGGTTGTGGTAGCCAAACTTCTTTCTGAGCTCGATAGCATATAATAGCCTCGGAAACAATCAACGATATTAGCATACCACAATCAATCATATATCTCAATAGCACTATTGGCATCCAGGCCTTTTCAGATAGGTGTCTACCGAGCCAAACATAACTACACGGATGTAACCCTGTAGCTAATTCAAATGATATCACACGAGCGAATCCGGTTAAATCAAAATCAGGTAATGGTCCATTAATCGCAACACGAGTCATTTCATGTGTTGGGTGTCCAAATCGTTTGAAGTACTCGGCGCATTCCCCATATCCGAGAAAACTTCCGGGATAACACGCGGATATATCAATTGAAATCATACTATCACGATGGTATTTCGTATTCCACAGTCCTCCATGGGAATATTCGACGCAACTCAATTTAACATCCTCGAGAAAATCACTTCGTGTTGGACGCCATGAGTTTTTTTCTCTTGCGAAGTGAGCTACCACTGATGGAATAGTAAAACTATCCGTGAGTAGTTTTTCATGGAAACTCTCCGGTGAAAAATCACTAGCGATTTTTCTCATTCTATTATCTAATTCTTCAACGCGATATAATTCACCATTTGGTTTTACAAATTGATCAAATCCTATTTCGGGATCTTCATCACTTCTAAGTAACCACACTGACACAGGATCATCCTTACACAACGCATTAATAGCATCAAATAATCTCTCTTCATAGAAAACATCCCCGACAAACTCCTTAGGGATATATTTCACGATTCGTTCTCGTGGAAATACTGTTACCGCAGGTGTCCACGCGTGTTTGTTATGATCAATAATCTGTATTGGTGCTCCATTTTTGTTATATTTTGGTTCGTATAAAACCTCTCCGGTTATCGTCATAACTGTTATTGGAAATCTTAATGATGTTTCTAATTTAGCTATATCAGAAATCTTTGCACCATGCTGTTTCACTGTCAGTTCCCACTCGGTTATTTTTTTTCGTCTTAGATCAGTTAGTTTATTTCCTCGGGATGCATTTGTGAAGTGCTCCATTACCCGTGTTGCTACACAATTAAGCCCTGACGAATATTTCATAGGAGCTAGTTTTGCGATATCGGGTTTATCATTTAGCGGGTATATCCCATAAACCATTGCTGTTACGGGATAAGATCTTTCGTAGTATGGTTTGTCAATGCCGGTTAGAATCCCTGGTTTGGAATCTCTACTCACAATGACAGCTTTTTTATTCTTGAGAATTGGTTCAAATTTATCCTTAATAATCCATTTGCCATCGACTTCGATAATGAATTTGATTCGGAAAAAATACCGTTTTTCCCCAACACGTGAAATTATCACTGCTGCTTTTTCATCATTCATGGTAGCGTCAACAACACCATCAATTCGAAGTGTTGACCAACAATAGGATGCTCCATCACGCTTAAATTCATTGAAACAATCTCTGATTTTTCTAATCATGGCTTTATCAAGAATTGTATTCTTGGGTGTATCAGAGACTATATCGAGATTGAATTGAGCATCCTTCCAGGGTAATCTCTTGGACGCTTTTGAAATCCGAAGGATTTTGGGTTTATCGAGATTAAATTTGTTACGTTTTTTGGGTCTATCGAGATTAAATCTAGGACTGATTTTCAATAATCTCTTAAACTCTTTCATGTTTCCGTCTCTTGGACGTTTGATACGTTTTTTGGGTCTATCGAGATTAAATCTAGGATTGATTTTTAATAATCTCTTAAACTCTTTCATGTTTCCGTCTCTTGGACGTTTGATACGTTTTTTGGGTCTATCGAGATTAAATCTAGGATTGATTTTTAATAATCTCTTAAACTCTTTCATGTTTCCGTCTCTTGGACGTTTGATACGTTTTTTGGGTCTATCGAGATTAAATCTAGGATTGATTTTTAATAATCTCTTAAACTCTTTCATGTTTCCGTCTCTTGGACGTTTGATACGTTTTTTGGGTCTATCGAGATTAAATCTAGGATTGATTTTTAATAATCTCTTAAACTCCTTATCAACATTGAATTCAGCATTTTTCGAAGGCGTTTTCCTTAATTCGCTCATTCTATAATTAAAACAAGCATTTAAATGAAAGATTTTTATATAATGAATCACTGCAAGTGGCTTATGATTGGATCAGTAATCCCGTGTAACAAATCATGCAGAAGTGAGTTTTGTGGGTATCATATGCAAAGCTTTCGTCGTGGAAGCCTTGGTCCGTTACCCTGTATTCTATGTGGAGTTGGGGTTAGGGGGAAATCACGGTTGTGTTTGAATTGCGGTGGTAAGCGATACAGGGAATTGAAGCGTTATTATGATAAAAGAATAAAAAATAGACAATCAATCAGAAATTATGACCCTGACGCTGACAAAGTCAGTATTCTTGACGCTGACAAAGTCAGTATCAAGGATAAAATCATAAGAACTCCTCAAGACTACATCGAAAGATTTATCATTAAACCAAACAATGAATTAGACAAACAATAGTATTATATATACGAATGAACCAAGAATTCAGACCACACCCTGTGATCACAAATTATGAAGCATCCAGTGATGGTACTGTCAGAAACCGCAGACTGAAGAAATCAGTTGGTTCTGTGAATAATCAAGGATACTTGATGTTTACTGTTTGGGGAAAGAAGAGATATCTCAATCATCGTTTCGTGTATGAATGCTTTTATGGATTGATCGAGGATGATTTTGTTATTGATCATATCGATTCTAATCCAAAGAATAATTCTTTATCAAATCTGCAGGCTATCACACAAAGTGAGAATTCCAAACGAGGGGGGACTGGGAAATACTCGAAAAAAGCGAGACCTGTGAAATCTTTGAATACGATAACTAACGAAGAAAAAGTATTTCAATCAATGAATGAAGCCAGTAGGCACTTCGATATTTGTATATCCTCAGTACGATATGTTGCAGAGGGAATAACCAAGACGGCTATTTCAAAGGGGACTGGACAAAAAGTTAAATTTAGTTACGTCTAATACGTCATATTTTTCATTTAGAAATATGTCATTGCTATAGAATAATGAATTCTGAAAACATGAATAGCATCATATCCGAGATTTCAAAATTGAAAGGTTGGGATATTGAACTATCAGATGGGTTAAATTCTGATCAAATCATGTCTGATTTTCAGGATATAGAATACGGAGTTAACAACAATAAATACATGCTGCCAAAGAAATATGCACTCATCAAAAGAATTCAGAATTCTATTAAGGACTCTCTCGCATTCTCCAGTGACGTAAGTGTGTTCGCTCCGTTATATACCATCGTAGAACGAATACGAAAAGAATTGGGGTACGAATACGAATTGAAAAAGGAGGTTAATTCTAAAGTTAGAAACCTACGAGCGTTAATTCAAGAAAATGAACAATTTTGATTGACCATTTATCATTATTTGATTGCCCGACCATTTATCATTTTTTTTTAGCCGACCCTCAAGGGGGATGTCGAAAATCGATGGACGATATGTCAGATTGATCAATGGAAAAGTGTGGAAACTATCAGTATTAATTATTTTTATATACAATTTTGATAGTTTCCACATCATTGATAGAGCTGTTAAAACACTTCCATGACCATCCGATGGTGTTAGGTCGGGATTGAAAAATTGTTTTACAATTGAAAAATTGTTTCTGATTTCAAATAATGGTCAATGAAGCATTAACAACCCGATTGGCTCGTGAACGACTGGATGCAATCAGGAGATTTGTACCAATTCGTGACTCTGTACGGAATAAACTACAACAACGACAGAGTTTTCAGACTGATTTTGCTGCGGGATCTGAAGAATTGTTTAAACCAGTAACCACAGCAACGAAGGAGATAGAGCGTGCTATACGGGGGGATATTCCCGAGACAGGGAAATCTGTTATTGGTGAACTCGAAAAAATAGCAGCGAAAACTGAACAAACAGAACAGGCTGTACAAAAAATAGAATCAAAAAGAACAGTAGATGATTTACTCGTGAGATTTAACGAGGAAGGGTTAGCAACAATTGATAAGACTGATTCAACAGAAATTCCTGCGCTTGTTGTTACGTCCTATGAAAACAGAAAAAAATGGTTGAAACCAGAACATTATAAATATGTTAGAAATATAACTCACTGGGCTGATATATTCTATAAAATCAAAACTGAAAAAGGTCTGATTAAGAAAGATAGTGCATCATATATTGATTATATCGATAAGGTGAGTCACGTGTATAATCAATACGAAGAGTTTAAACAACAACAAAAACCGCAAAAATTGCAAAGGCGGCGACAGCAACCTGCAAAGAAAATATCTTTTTCACCTAAAAAACAACAAATACCACGTGATGATGATGATGATCATTTTGGTTATTTACAACCCACGGATAAAGAAAAACAGGATGAAGCAACTGGTTATAGCGGAAGCGGATTGCAAGATTCCAGTAAAAATCCAAGGATTTCATGTCCTGGTAGTGTTCTCAGTGATATATCACGATTAGAGGTTCTCATCGGAGGAAAACGAGCTGGAAATAACTCACCGGAAATAATTAATGAAGCAGCTGATATCTGTAGACGATTATTTCAGGGTGGTATCATGGATATCAGCACATATCGAGATTTCATTGGCGAGTTAGTGGAAAGTGGGTATCACAGTGATTAATCACCGAGACTGAATTGAAAAATCTGATGACGAAGTCGAAAATCCCTTGGATTTTTGCGATTAGATAAATAACAATTGAAAAATTGTTTCTGATTTAAAATAATGATCATACACTACAATCATGATAAACCAACCCCCGTCTACGTAGTTAATTCACGGTTTCCGGTTTATAGAGCATACTACGGAGATGGTTTAGGCAATACCATTGCAGGGTTATTTGCGAGAATGGCTCCAAAAGTGATGCCGTTGGCTAAACAACTAGGAATGAAAGCCATTGATGTTATTCGTGATAAGGGTATTGGTGCTGTTGGAGATCTTGCTGGAAAAGCGTTTTCAACTGCGAAGAATAAAATAACAGCGCTAGTGAAATCACGGATGAAATCCAAAGGATTTTCAAAACCGTTACCGTCTACAGCAGAAATGCCTGCGAGTGTTAGTAGAATTATAAATAACGCAGTAGATGAAAAATTAGCGTCGATGGTGACTCCCTTGATAAATCAAGAGGACCAAAATAACATGATAGCAAACATGATAGCAGGAAGTGGCTTTAAAAAAACACGACGATGAAATGGAAAATCGCGATTTAGACTCTGATAAATAGAATAAAATGTTCAAAAGATCACCTGATCCAGCATTTGATATAGACGCCCCAGTTGGCAAGGATGATTCTGTACGCGATTATCAATTTTATTCTTATCACGCAGTACAACCAGATCTCCGATCGCGAATTGAACTTCAAGTTCATGATACCAGTAAATACTTCCTACCGTGTGAGGCATTTATCGAAATCGAAGGAGAACTTGTAACAAATGTTGCAGCTGATACCCCATATGACATAAACCCAACTACACGAGTTGGTTTTGTTAATAACGGCATAATGGCGTTATTTGAAAGCGCTAGATATCTCATTGATGGAAAAGAAATTGAATCCATTGACCGTGAAGTTGATGTTGCAACAACAATAATCGGGTTAGCGAGATATTCTGATGATTATTCAAGATCAGCGGGTCCATCTATGATGTTTTCTAAGGATATCACTGATCACCCTGAACACAACCAGTATTCTAGAGTCAAGGCAACACAAGCTACCGCAGTTGATCCAGCACCAGCCGGATATACAAGACCAGCTGGTACTTTTGATGTCATAAATAATATCATTAACTACAACCTAGGGTTTGCAACACGTGTATCAATGTTGCAAGGACAGCGTCGACAGTTTTCATGTGCAATTCCACTGCATCATATATTCGGATTTTGTAGAAACGTCCGAAAAGTTATTTATGGAGCTAAACACACAGTAGCGCTTGTACGAAAGGGTACTGATAATGATGCAATATGGCATGATGCTGGTGTTGCTGATGGTAAAGTCATTTTAACAAAACTAGCATTGTGGATGCCAGTGTTAACTCCATCAATCACAGCAGAAGAAAAATTATTATCATTTATGGAACAAGGAGGAAAGTCGTTGTTGAGTTGGTTATCAGTGACCACTGATATCAAACAGGATAATGTTGATGATATATTCACATGGCACCTGGCATCAAAACAAGGTGTTTCAGCTCCACGTCATATATTTGTGGCGTTACAGAATACTGCGCGAGTTGGTAATCAAGAACGAAGCCATATGATATTTGATCAGTTAGGTGTTAGAGAAGTCTCGCTGAGAATAAACGGCCAACAGGAACCATCTGAGGATATACAACTCGATTACACTCACAACCATATTGCACGTGTATATCATAACCTATTGTCGTTTATGGCACGTGATCTAAATGTGGATACTGGTTTGCAAATATCACAATTGGATTTTAAAAGCCTCTATCCGATCTATTACTTCTCACTGGAACATCTCGATTTGATGAGACAATCTGTCGTTGATATACACTTTAGAGCCCGTGTAACCCGTCCTGGTGGTATTGCTAATTATAGAGCGGTTGCTGTCATTCTCAGTGATAAATCAATGCTACTTGAAGGTGTTGGTGGAAGAATGAGAGTGGTAGATGCACCAGTGGAAAACATGTAATTGAAATTGTAAACGATTTAGAATCAATCTATTATGTATAATGTCATATAGTGTTATTAGTGTTGCGTTAACTCCTGGTCAAATCAAAAAATTGCAATCGGAATCAGCTAAAAAATGTGGAACCACAATCACGTTGAAACCCAACCAAATGACTGGTGGTGCAAATAAACTATCGCTGACAACTCGTCAGGTGAAACATTTCAATGATGCACTAGTAGCAAAAAAGGGTGTTCAGATTACTCTTTCTGCGGCTGCTATCAAAAATATGATTAAAACAGGCGGTATATTCCCGTTGTTAGCTGCGATACCAGCATTGATTGCAGCAGCAGCCCCAGCGGTGGCTAAGGCGGCGGCGTTAGGGGCTGTTGGTACTGCAGCAGGGATGGCACTACAGAAAGCAACGGGGAAGGGGTATAAAAAAAAGGGAAAGGGTCTAAGACTACCAGGAACCCCGTATTCGTGGTACAGCGGAAAGGGTCTAAGACTACCAGGAACGATTTATTAATTCGGGAATCGAAGATTCCTATGTCCAATTTTGATTTACTCGATGCTGCTAAAAAACTCGCGATTAAAAACTTCAGAGGTGTCTTTATGAAAGATCAATTACCACATCAACCAAACAGCGTTGAAACCGGTATTATTAATCTCGATAACAGCACCGGACCTGGAACTCACTGGGTTGCATACGCTATTGATCCACGTGGGATTGTCTATTTCGATTCATATGGATTAGCCCCACCAAAAGAGTTTTTGCGTTATATAAAAACCCTTCCAATGAAGACTTGGTATTCTACGCTACCAACACAAACGATGATTGACCCACCAATATGTGGCAGCGAAGTATTAAATGTCCTTGACGCTATTTCTAACTCCTTGAGTAACCCAAGCGGAAAACCACCACATGTTGTCGTGAATGAATACACTAGTAATCGCTTTTTAGAGAGAGAAAGAGTTTTACAATAACATGATTGATATTTGGGGGAGATCTTTGAAACCCAAACCCGATGGCACTGCACCACCTGATTCTGTCAAGGATGTAAAAAAACTAATCAAAGATGAAATAGCTGAGACGTTGAACTTAACAAATGTTGATCCTAATGAAATAGTTGTATTTCAAGACAAACAGGGTAAATTGAAAACCAGTAATATTTCTCTGGATGATATTTTGGTTAAACAACGAAACGCAATCGAGAACACCGTTGCGTTATTTTCCGATCAGGGTAAACTCAAACCGGGTGTACTCGTTTCGACGATTACAGATCGATTAAAAACTCTCAACGATGAGTTAAACAATTCTGTGGTTGTACTAAAAACACTTGAATCTAAAATTGAAGAAAACGGAAAACAGTTTATATCATTTCGTAGAAATATCATTGATAAATTTATTGGAACCCAGTTGGATAAAATTGAAATAAAACTCCCTGATATTAAAAAATCCATCGATGAGACAAAAAACTTCATCGAAGCCGTCAAAGGTGATTTTTCGAGGATGATAACAATCATTGAAAAAACAAAAATTCCTCATGAGAAAACCAACAACGTGGTATACACAATCCAACACGGATCATTTGAGTGGACACCTGCAAACAACAAATTAGATATCACTGCAACCGTTAAGGGTATTTATCGATTAACACTAGTAACACCATTAACTCAATTTAATATATCATCGTCGAGTTCATCCGGGGTCAACAATACGATTTCAACGATCATCGACAAGGATACAACTGAAAAGTTCACTATAACAGCTACTGATAAAAATTTGATTGGGGTTTCAGTAACCTGGTATGTTGAATTCGTAGCGGATTTAAGTAAATAACTAAATTGAAAGGATTTCACAATTGAAAACGCTAGCGTTTTTCAAATAACAATGATTTCATCAACTCAATGTCGCTATGATCAGGTCAGAGAATTTCAGAATAGACTCAAAACCCTCACTGAAGAGTATCAAATAAAAATAAAAAAATACCGGCGAAGAATCACCGCAATTGATGTTATTGTGTACTCGGTGTCAAGCGTTCTCGCTGGCGCCGGAATAATACTTGCATCGGTTATAATGATTGCCCCGGTCGTAGTTCCAATTTGCATTTCTGCGGTGGCTACAATCGGGGGTATATCAACCGGGATAGCAAAAAGGATATCATCATGCAGCCAACGCAAACTGCAGAATTACTTACTTCAATTTCATATTGCATCAACCGCATATTCGCAGTTATCCCTGATGATATCGTCGTCACTCGATAATACAATTATATCAGATAGTGAATTCTCAGAGATGGTCAGTGTTTTTGATTCCGCGATATCGAAATTAGAGCGACAACATGAATATAATAACAATGACAACATCGATGGAATCGGAAAACACGAACCCAAAAAACAAAATGATCTCAATAATATCAACCATACCAGATTGTGAGTTCTCAGTGATGGTCAGTATTTATGATTCCTCGATACCAAAATTAGAAATACAACATGAGTATAATAACAATGACAACACCGCAGGAATTACTTCAACGAGTAGTGGAGAACACGAACCCAGTACAAACAAGCATGATATCAATTACATCAACGGAACCCGAGTTTAGTGTGAATTTCCCTAGCCCAGTCCCCGTAAAGGAGATAGCGCTAGCAAAACTACGAGTGTATCACAGTTGGCCTAATATCAGATCAAAATCATTTGGTGGTCAACAACCCAATAATTCTTTAGTGTTTGCAAATAAGAATAAAGACGACGGTACCCCAGACTGGAACGTCGTTTCGATACCAACAGGGTCATACCAAATAGAACAAATCAATAATGAATTCGCGCGTAGAATAAAATCGATTACTGGAGTAGAGTCAAAAATCGCTATAACAGTTCATGAGCCGACGCTATCATCCGCAATTGAGATAAACTCAGAAGGATACGTCGTAGATATCTATCAGAGTTCTATTAGAACCGTATTAGGATGGCCTGAATTACCACCCCAGAGTAAAACTCTGGAGGAAACCGTTAAATTACCAGAACCACAAAAATCTGATTATATCACAGACAAAATAAAACCTAAAAATCCAATAAGGAGTTACAAAAAATACAACTTATTTATAGAGTTTTTTGGGTTAGGATACGAACCTAGTGTGGAGGTTGGACCATTGCAAGAATATAATTTTGTTAACGAACCTGAAATCATTAAAAATTTCACAGCGATGAATCATGATTTATCGCTGTTGTTAATATCTCTTAAATCCGGCTCTCTCAACCGAGATGAATTTATCAGCGTCGTAGAAACATGCAATAAAATTATCGACGATATGGAAGTATTTAATTCACAAATTATTCGAGTGATATTAGATGATAAAAACCCCACATCGAGAACAATATTTGCAAACCAATATAAAATCCGCGTTGAAAATATCCCCACATTCAAACTACCAGGATATAACGTACCAGAACTAAAAAAACTTCTCAGTGACACCATCGATGTTGGTTTTAAAATAATTCATGATGCATGGAAAAAAACATCATCAGGGGAAATAAAAATCCTCAAACACAATAATGACCCAGACGGTGGCGGTAGGCATATCGCTCCGTTCAACGTGAATATTTCATCGGTGATTGCGCTCAATTTAGTATGTGATGTTATCGAAGGAAGCTATCAGATTAATCTCGAACGATCAAATCAAGCTCAGCAAGGATATATTCTTTATTCGTTTTCACCAACAGCTCCTCCAGGATTTTTAATAATTGAGTCTCCGGTTAATCCTGTCTACATGCGATGCCATAATGATTCATTAACAAGAATTAATTTCAAACTCACAGACCAATCTAATAATCTAATTGATCTACAAGAGGAGGTGTTAGCGATTAGTTTGTTTGTGAAATCCTAAAAGGATTTTCATCGTAAGGACTTTCATCATAAAGACTTGATCAAATCATTTCTTATTTTTTGTTAACCCAGTGATGAAATCACTAAGCAGCAGAGAGGGTGGATGACAACAAGTTGCGACCAAAATTAATTAAAAAATCGTAAAAGTCTCCGTTTTCATTTTTTTAGTTAAAATGAGATTTCGTAGATTTCAACGAAATCCTACGGATCGTTTTAAGGATTCAATCAATTTTTTTTGTCTGAAAACGTTGTAGGATTCGCCCTCTTTTTGGTTGAAATGAGATTATAGGACGGCTCGTTTTAGGATTTCAATCAAATTTTGTCTGAAAACGTTGTAGGATTCACCCTCTCTGCTGCTTATATACTTTGTGTATTTGTTGACATTTTGCTGATCACTTTCTTATTCCATGCAATGCATAATCATTTATGCTTCTTACATCAAGCCTTAAAGATTGATGATCAGAAAAAACCATATAACTACGCAATTGTGTGTTTGTCTTTACATGTGTTTTTTATTGTTCACGGAACAAATATATTCAGTTTCTTTGGTATTATGTTCATTGTTCCTATATCCTATGAGTAAAATATGTTATGTTATTCTTCTATAATAATCAATATATCTTTCTATAGCTGAGCTAAAATAACGTTTCTTAGTTTAGACATTTTAAGCAATATTAGCCATCATATTAATCATTCTTTATTGTCAAGCAATCATAAAAGAAATAAAATCCAATTTATTTGCTCACATTAACTGTCTTTACGATATATGTATCTTTCAGTTTTTTCTCGTTTTTAAATTATTTCATGTAATTATTGTTAGGAGTTATTTAAGCTATGTTTTCTATATTGTCGGTTAGCAGCCATTCCTTTGCCATTTTAAGTACATTTCAAAATCATAGAAACCATAAGATATTTCTTTTGTCTTGGGTCCCATTCTCATCTTTTATATATTATCATGTATTGTCTAAATCATTATTGGAAATAGCATAACAACCAAGTACAATAATCTATTCTCGGTATTCAAATATGTAATTTACCACCTCTTTCATCAACTGGAATGAGAGAAAAATATTTCGTTCTTACACGTCCTATCACAATAATGAAATTAGGCTTTGGACATTTCTACAGTCGGCTTAGCCGTTAGATAGTGGACGACGTCTGGTTAAGGAGCGAGAATCCTTTGATTGAAATTTGCAATTTCGTTTGCTGCTCCATCTTTATAACCATTGATGGTGTTAAGTAACAATCATATTAAATTCAGCGTTTTTAATTAATTTATTTATTTTGTACCATTCCATAAAAAGTATTCGACTTACAGCATTTTCATCTAACGCTAGAGAAGTTGAACTAAACCCTAGAGGCTCCCTGTAGGCATTCAACTTAAAAACTGAAAACCACACCCAATCTGTTGGAGCAACTTGACACATACTTTATCTTACAACTGTGTTCTACAGATAAGAATAACGAATTTATTCTTTCTTTATATACAACAAAGGTGCCGAGTTTGTTTTAAAATGCAATACCTTCTTCATAGGCATACTCCAATAGTTGAACTTAATTCTACATGGTAATAGTATTTATTAGCTTGCTCGTTCTGCGTATTATTTATGAATTTAAATTTTATAAAATTTATCTTGTCATGCTGCAATTTTTCTGCTAATGGATTTCCTGTATTTATGAGTTGTGATTTACTAGATTAGACAATAGACAATAAAAATGAAATAAAAAATAATTGCTTATTATTAAAGAAGGAGCATTGTTGTACGAGAAATTGGTGAAAATATTTGAATTAATTTCTTGTGCCTATCTAATTTCTTTACAGGTGAACAATGTGCAATTTAGATAAATATAAAAAACACGTATAATTTGGATATTTTCTTTCTACAATACTCCAGGTATGTTAGTAATTACAGCATAATGACCGTTTCATAATAACATATTAGCTATCCAGTTTGGCAAAAGTAGGTCTTTATTTCCACTTTCATCTTTTTTGCATAGATTTTTGTTTCTATTTTATTTAGTGGGACAACCAATCCAACTTCTGTAAGAAATTACCTAACTTTAACGTTACTCATACTTTTGTTCTATATTTGAATATGTTTTTCGATTTTGAATAATTTCTATAATTGTTTTAGATCAAGCAATACAAAATATATATCGCCATAAAATTAGCATTATCTTCTATTTCTATATTCCTCTCATAAACTAAAATAAAATGTTCCGTCATTAGCTTAAAAAAACACAAATCACTATTAATCTTTATCAATAATTCTAAATATCATAATTCTAAGACCAATGAAGCCACGCTATATCTGGAATGCAAACATGAAATCAGTTTAGTCACTTTGTTATCACAAAATGATAAAAATATTTAAAAAATCCAAAACTTCAATACTTGAGCCAAGATTCACAAATACTGAACTACTCGTTTGTGTTTTAGAAAATCTCTCTCTCTCTCTCTCTCTCTCTCTCTCTCTCTCTCTCTCTCTCTCTCTCTCTCTCTCTCTCTCTCATATAAAGACATCAGGCAGAATCATCACTAGAACATCATGGCGTCTTTCATGATTTGAGAAATGTAGTTTAGAAAGGCCGACCACGCCTCCTCGACTTCACTTGTCCAACGATCGCCAATTGTAGGCTTAATGGACAGCAGTAGTTGAGGACCAAACAGCTGGAAGGAAAAATATTATCATTTTATAAAAAATCAGCGAGTCATATATCATTAAGTTAACGAAACCATTCTCAAAATCAGCAATTAAACCATAATTTGACCTTTGTGACTCGAAACTAAAGTTAATGTATGTAACATCGCTAAAGGATAATGTGACTATTTTTAATACTATTATTTGCAACAATGGAGTTTGCCGATTTTAATTCCACTTGGTATATTTTTCTTCCTAAAATGTATTAGGAGAATTGGTAAAACAATATTCGTTTAACCGTGAAGTCTGTGTAAATAGTCATACAACAGTTAGGAAAGCTGTGTCAAGGTCATGGTTTTAGTAGGTAGTGGTGCCGGTGATATCTCAGATCACCAAATAGACTTGCATTTATAAAATAAGTACCAAAATTGTTGCTGTGTTCTAATGTATGTTTATTCCAACAACTTCCTACATTAATAGATATTGAAGCAAAATGTATCACGGCATAACGTTTGATTTTTACGAAATAGTTTTAAAATGGTTAGATCTCTTTTTCACGCCAGGGAATCTTCTGTCATTGATATATGGCATACCTCATATTAAAGTTATTTGTAAGAAACCATTCGCTATTTAAAAAGAAATATTATGCGCGTGTTTGAACTTAGGTCATAACGAGCCTATAATATCAAGCATACGAGTAACTGTATTTTAAATGAATGGTAGAAGGTTCTACAAGTCAATGAATACAACAAAGATTTAAAAGAAATCGTTAAAGTTAAAATTGCATCAACTGATCAATATGAACATTTATATGATCAAGTGTACGACATAATATGTAGGAATAAAAATGCAGTAATGTCAGGTAATGTATTACTATTAATTCGAAATTATTCTCTAGTTGTTTTGCTCATGTTTGGTTGGCTTTCTTGATTCAATTACAATAATGTCATAAATGTAACAGTCTGATTCACCAATGTATATAAATGTTATGTGCCATGCCTTTTGGGGTTCGGTGGGTGTCATAGGACGTGGAATACCATGTTAGTGAACCCCTCTCTCTTTCAAATAGGAGAAGTCATGATATTTTGTTTTTAAAACCCTTGATGCGCTAAAGGTGATGATCTACGTTTTTAATTAACCCGCTTACATCAATGTAGTCAGGCTTTATGTTGTAGTGCACGTGTTTTCGTCCCAAGTCTAGCAGCAACTTTCGAAGCTTATCCGGATGATGGATTCTGGAGATACACTTTTCAATGGTTCCCATTACGCGCAACCCATGCTCACGCAGTCGGTCACTATTCCTAAGCTCCTCGCAAATTAGCCCTCTGAAAGGCACGAACAGATCCTGCACGTTAGGGCATTTCTCGAATAGTCTGCAAATATAGGAAGATTGTCACGCAGAGTCTAACCTATGTACTTATATCGAGCATTAAACATAAGAAGAGTAATGAACAGAATTTAATACTTATATTGTTGTTAAAGAAGTGTATTGTTTGTCTTTGGAAAGTGTTTGAGCTTTTCTTATTTTGTAACCACTTCTAGTTCTTTACTTTTATCTATGTCAACAGAATGATGTGTTACAGGAATGATTTTAAATACAGGTTGCTTATAGCAATATCTTTGTAAGTTTTGTACAAACTTCTCTTTCAAAGGTTATCCTCTTTAAGTTCAGAACTAATACTAGCTTACCAACAAAGAGTAGATTTTTTTAAATAAAAAATTATGCTTACTTTGTTTCTGTATATATTAAACTTACTTTAATGTTTACAAACTCTAAGAAAGAACACGAACTTAGCAGGGAATTTTTACACAGAATAGTTAACTTAATCCTTTTTTTCATAAACATACATTAAAATTAAAATACTTGACATGTCCTATTATCGAAAAAAATTCTTCTCAAACGGGACAGAAAGGGTTCTGGGGGCCCCGAGTGGCCGAGTGCCAACAAGATAACTAAAGCGCTGTCCGTTACGGATCACTGCCATCTCACCTCTGTCTGCGTGGGTTCGAGTCTAAGATTCGACCAATGTAGTTATGTGAGAAAGCTTGCCAGTAGCTTCTCGTGGGTCGGTGGTTCTTTCCGGGGGATTTCCCGGGTTCTTCCTCCACCAATAATACTAGCCGCCATGTATAGCCTATCGTGTGCTGAAAGATGGCGTTAAACCCTACAAAACAAACAAACAGAAAGTGTTCTCGAAAACGTATAAAATATGCAATACACTAGTCAGTCATAGCGGTACGCTTGTGCTGGTGTATAAAATATGCAATACACTAGTCAGTCATAGAGGTACGCTTGTGCTGGTGTATAAAATATGCAATACACTAGTCAGTCATAGAGGTACGCTTGTGCTGGTGTATAAAATATGCAATACACTAGTCAGTCATAGAGGTACGCTTGTGCTGGTGTATAAAATATGCAATACACTAGTCAGTCATAGAGGTACGCTTGTGCTGGTGTATAAAATATGCAATACACTAGTCAGTCATAGAGGTACGCTTGTGCTGGTGTATAAAATATGCAATACACTAGTCAGTCATAGAGGTACGCTTGTGCTGGTATATAAAATATGCAATACACTAGTCAGTCATAGAGGTACGCTTGTGCTGGTGTAAGTGTATCGTTCATGTTTAAGTACGCGCAACATTTTTTTCCACGCAAAGAAAAGGTTTATATTTGAATGGTTTAATGGTGCCCAGTTGTTTACATACTTCATTCAGCAAATTCAATGAAAAGTACTAGAAAATGTTGAATTACTATTTTCAAAACAAGCCTGAACAAATATTACTGGTAACGTATTTAAATATAACGTATCTTTTAGAATGACACTGGTTTAAATACTAATAAAGTGGTGTGATTTTCTTGAATCACTTTTGTATATGAATATATATCTATCTAGGAATCTTATCCAGTAATTGAGCATACCCCAGAATGCCCAATAAAAGTTCAGTCATGCATAAAGAATTTCAATACATAATGGTTTGTTGGTACAGTCATCAACTGACAGAGATATTTATTAAACAAAAACGTTTCAGACTGCAGACTTCAGAAATTTCTTATATTTATTTGTTTATTTATCTTGATGAAAATGTCATCAACTTCAAGCAGTCTCAATCAGCTTGAAATAAATATTCATTACGCTCTGGAAGTAGAGACCTCTGTCATTAGTGCCTCTGAAACTCAGTAAACTAGCTCTGCATATACATTTCGATGGTAATATACATTTGATGTTTCCATTTGCAACTATCGTTACTTGATTTACTGGTGACGTTTTCCACGTTTAGGTCTTCATATTCAATCCATCATTATAATTGTATCTTCGTCATTTATTACCGTCATAATGTTCTTATAAGATACTTTATGATACGATAAATCATTAAAACTATATCAGTTTACATTTGACGTCAGAGAATTACAGAAGAATATGCTCACACAGACGCACAAACACACGCACGTGAATGATACGTGAAGTATCATTAATATATTATTGTGGGAGACGATTGCGTTTTTATTGGATAGCACGTCGCGTGTAACGTAATATCTCTTCATGACATGATTGTGAGGTCATTGATTTTTATGTATCACAATAACGTTAAATTCTAAGAATCATGCAGTTGACTTGGCATTTATACCATTTTCATGCAAATCAGAGTTTAATCAATTATAGAAAAATGAGTATACACCTTTTCTTTGCCACGGTCAATTCGGGGTTTATTGATTCATAAAATGTCAATATCAAATATAATGACATCAATATAATTCAGTCTGAAACGGAGGATCAACATAGATTATACTAGAATTGTACATAAATATTTGTTAGCTTTAATGAAGAATACTGTATATTTGAAGGTGTTCTTCGGATCTTCAATCCGTCATTTTAGCTTTTGAGAAGGTTTCCTGTAAAAGAGTCCTTCAGAGTTTCAATATACCATTTCTGCTTTGGAGGAGGGTTCATTCCGTACAAAGTTCTTTTAGATCTTTAATCAATCATTCCTGCTTTGGGGCAGTTTTCTCTTAAAATGTGTAATTTAATGATCTTCGATTCCCGATTTAAAGAATATATATGCAGTGTTTTCCCGACAACTCTTTCTATAACACATACATACGCACACACATGTCTGTGTGTGTGTCTAATCTATAAATTCCTTTGTTTTATTCACAGTTCACAATAATTTCGGAAGAGATGCATAATAGATGTCCCTCATATTTCTATATTGGTATCTTTGCTGTGGAAATTCATTGGGATTGTTTCAGTGCCTAATTTACGTGATATTGACGATGTACAAAAGCTTAATGTTTTTAACTAGATTTAGTTTAAGAGTGATGACATGACAGATTAATACAGTAGCGGGCTTTTAAAAGCTTGCAAGTTCAACTGATCAATATTTTATATTTAGGTCACAATTCTGAATGTTCGACACAAATTGAATCCCAGCATGAAAATAACTCCATTGTCATTGAGTAATTTGCTGAATCAAACTGTTCTTATGGAAAATATGGTTAGTTGACTTTGCAAACAAATGTTCTATATATTAACATACACCATATTCTAATTTGTTCCCACACAAACATGTATTGTTGTTGTTGATAGTGCTTGTTTCACAACAATTTTAAATTTTAGTTCACATGTATTTCAACATAAATATCAAGATAGATTATTTTACTGAGCACTTGTCACGAAATTATATAAAAATTTGAGCTTCACCAAATATTTACTGAAACATGGTAATATGCGATCTTGCAGCCTTTTTATAATGGTAGTATAGATACAAATTACACAACCTGTAGTGTAAATATAAAGGATATACCAGTCGTAAGTAAATGCTGCATAGAAGCTCAATAGACAGAGGGTGATAATTCGAGTACAAGATTAAACATACTTCTTTTCTAAAATTCAGTCTACAAAATATAAAAATGTCGGTATAGAACAAACTAAGACACAGTGAAGAGATCATTCAAATGAGACCTGCTTTTATGGTGACAATTCAGCTGTTAAAAACCTGTACATGTTCTTTTTATCTTTTTTTCTAGTTCCTGTGATTATGGTTTGCAACTTCTAAACACCGAATGAAAATCTGTAAGGATAGAATCTAAATGGTTTTTTACTTATTGATTAAAGCTTAAAACTGCACTACATCAGTATGCAAGATAACTAATTGGAGTGCATTAACACATTAACCCCTACAGGTTTTTGTTGTTTCACATAAAATGCGAGTAGGAAACAACTTTTGATTGCTATTTCTAAATACAGCCTAACACATCGACTTCCATGCAATTTTCGATTAGCCGGATGCCTAGTTTTGTTCGAAACGTTGTTTTTCATTGGTTATATTGCTCGCGCATAAGCAAAAGGGGAAACTTAAAAAATTGATGGACTGATTAATTTTGTATCGAGACCACGCTTTGTCCAAATGCCCACCTTATCCTACTTCTTGCACACTTTCACCTGTCCGTATGCATATCAGACCGGTCTGCCTTAGATCTGAGGCCAAACGGTCTCAACTCTGGACACAAAATCGGATTCCGACCACGGGCCAATTTTTGGGTGAAAAAATGGGTCGCAAACATTAGGCTTTTCCTTCTGTATTTTTTAGTGCAACTAAACGTCCAGATTATTAGGTATCATTCTAGAGCTACATCTGTCTACCTTTCTATAATACCACCCACTTTAGTGCAGCATACATGACCTTGAGGCTACAGATCTTGGCTACTAATTCCTGTCCCGTAAACGCCGATCCAGGGGTTAATGTGTTAAGAGGTTTCCCAGTTAGAAAATAATCTTATCATAACTCCTATAGCTTTTGTGACTCATTATTTTGAATTGTCATTAACAAGTAAGATAAAATATAAACAATCTAGTGAAATCATGCAAATCTCATTTAAACATTTCGTGTTCAACTCAAATGTTTCATTAATCTTGACCTTTCGTTCGGGTTTACGTTCTTGAACTAACATTGCCGTGTAGAAACTAATATTCTTTTAATAGGCTTATGTGCAAGACGTTCACAAACTCCGTAAAAAGTACATGATAAAATGACATTGACCTTTGACACCAAAATGTACACACTTTCCCCTGTCTCATATGAAACCAATCATGTTGTCTAGAAACAGAATGTGTTCTTTTTATTCTAATGATATTGACCTTGGACCTATTTGTAAGTTAAACTTAAAATACTTATCTCTTACACTTGATTTGTGTCGATATTTGGGGACTATCACGCTGACATGTGATCTCTGTGTGTTGTATCTTTTTTATTCCTAATTTTGTGTTACACTCTGAATAAATGTGTTAAAAATTGTAAGTCATCTCTAAACTTGTATTCTGTTCTTTCGAACACTTTAGTACCAAAATGATGGGACATGGGTTTTGATGGTATAACAGATAGTAAGCCGCTGAACAATGCCCACTTCCGCGAATAGGAGTCTTTTGACAGACCATGTGCTAAAACCTCGCACTCCAACATAAATCTATAACGTATAAAATTTGTAGGTACAAGTACGAGGACAATCGAATCAAATAAACATGATCTTTGATCTTCTAACCTTGACATCGATAAGTTTCTTTCCCACCTAATGTGCAAGATCTCTATCAATTTTGGCAAAGGTACATATTGTGAAAATAGAGTTATTCCGCACAATAAAAGAAGTTCAAGAAAAGGCGGAAGGATAAAAAGAACCAGTGAGTTATGTGCTCTACCGAAAGTTGTATGCATTTCAAGTATGTTTCAATCAGAAAATAGGTGTTGTTTGTATTTAACGCCATTTTCAGCGCAACATAGACAATACATGACAACAAATATAACAGATGGAGGAAGAACCAAGGAACCACTGGTCCACTAGAAATTACTGGCAAGCATTCTTGCATACCCACAAGCGCGGAGCCAGATACACGAACCCACGCGATCAATTTAGACCACTCAGCCACCCGGATGTTAAGGTATCGGAATTCAGAGACAAAGAAGATCATCGAAAAAGATCTCTGACAGTTAGCATTGCTGTCAAATGTAATGTTACATCTGAAGAAGGAAACGATTTACCATGAAAAGAGTTGATAGCCCGATACTAAACATTTTTGTGAGAACAATTTGTGAGACTTCAAAGTACATGAGTCACGGTGACAATACAGTAACTACTTTTGACTAGAATAGCAATCAGAAAGCCAGGAGATTGCAGAACTATATAAACAAAACTACGAGAACACAACATGATTGCATAAGCTCAATATTTGATCAAAAACAGATTCAATACTTTAATACTATTCAACATTTACAAGCAAGAATGGAGAAAGAAAAACACGAAAAGATTTATCAAACGTTTAGTCAATGTTTCCAACTGTTCTCATGCAAATTAAAAAAAATAGCTGTATAGCTTAGCACTATGCAACTTAACATGGAGAAGACACTTAGACTTTTAAATAAAAACTCATTGAAAACAATGGAACGATTAGGATGTTAAAGACTGATTTCAACACAAATTACAATCGTATGGCTTACCCAAATACATCTCAATATTTTTGTATTCATGTGAGGCCTGGAATCTGACAGCAGAATTACAACGAATAATCCAGGCACTTGAAATGAGATGCTACAGAACCATCCTTGACATTTCTTACATGGACCACATCACAAATAAAGAGGTGAGTAACACCATCAGAAACAAATTAAGCCATTAAGAAGACCTCCTCAAAACGAGAAAGCTGAAATGGTATGGCCATGTCACTAGAGCCAACGGTCTCTCCGCAACAGTACTGCAGGGCAGCGTCCATGGTGGCAGAAGGATAGGTAGACAGAGAAAAAAGTGGACTGACAACATCACAGAAGGGACCAGAAAACGTTTTGCTGAGACACAGGCATTTGTCACATGATCGAGACAAGTGGAGGGAACTGGTCAGATGTATAAGAACACAGTGCCTCAACGACCACACTAGGGCAAGAGACTGATAATGATGATGAATACATTGACAGAGGAACATAACAAAAGTAGGTTTCATTTGTTTTACAATTAATTACATACTGGGAGGGGGATCGAATTCGGATACAAATTGGTAGCTGGATAGATAAGTGGTTAATAATAGATGTGTTGTGTAATGTAACCTGACAAAATAAAGATGTAGATGAAAAAACTGAGATAAGATTCTATTGATTTAGAGAACTCTTACAACAGTTGCAGATGCGTTAGAGACTAAACTGGATAAAAAGGCGTTTCGTTTTAAGTGTGGTTGCATTAAGAACTGAAATAAGCGAAAACAAACTTGCGTCGGGTGATACCATTGAAAGAATTAACACTGAAATAAACAAAACCATACTTGCGTCAAGTGGTGCCATTGAAAGAATTAACGCTGAAGTAAAGTCAGGCTTATGGACACTCAAAACCACATTGAACAGAAAATCAGTGCTTTGAAGGATGGAATGTATCAACTGTAGTTACGAATTCGATAAAGAGTTTGAGGAAATGATGTCTTAATTTATATGGCTTTGCGATTTTCTACTGAGACAAAACAGCAGAGCACTGGGGAACAATTTGGAGCTAGCAATTTAATTATTACAAAGAGAATTTATAAAAAAAAAAAAAAAGATTGTTGAGTGTTTAAGCTTGAAACTCCACCTCAATAATTTGTAAACATTGATGTATTTAACTATGATATAGATTATCATTTGTGAAGTAATTGTGTAAGAACAATTTTTAACTAGTTTGATAGATATTTTTAACATAAACTTTGTTTTTATTGATCGTAATTAATACATCCAGGCTTCTGTGGATATTCAAACAGTAAAAGGTGAACTTAACAGATCCAGAAAATATATTGGATACGTATAATTACTTGTTAAAAAAAACCCATTATCTTTTGTAACTGATGACGTTAAAAAGTTGTGTAAAGACAATAAGGCGGTGGAATCGGTGTTTTTGAAGAGAATTCATGAATTCAAGAGAAAATTCAATTAAATTGTAGTTAATATGAAATATAGCAAAATCTAGACACGTTTGATTCAGTTAGCGTTTAATTTTAAGTGTACAGTTGATACATCTATCCTCTCTACTTTCCATCTTGGCGAAGAATACATATTTCGCGTTGATTTGGTAAATTAGTATAATAGATTCTTCTTGTACAATGATATATTTCTACGTCCAATGTCGAAAAATCAATCATATCAGAGATTCAACTCATATGTTTACCTTCTGGTCCTAATAGGTATGTAAAACGACAAACAAGCGATAATTTACATCGTCCGACTCACCTATGTTCATTATGTTCATACCCAACTTGGCAAATTCTAGGAATAATAAAATTCGTGTATATAGTTCAGTGAGACTGTAAATTTTATGAATACCTTCATTATTACCGCCGTAATATTTGCGCTTGTAAACGTTTGTCTTGAGGAATCTTAAAACGATTCTCTTAACGTTTGCTTATTACAACGTCTCAATTGCTTACAATATTTGATTATATTAAATTCGTGTCTATTGTTTCTTTTTTTCTAACTTTGCGAGTATAAAATAATCTTTAATTCTGCTTTATTTACCAACTAAATTTAAATTCGTGATTTAGTTCACATTGGTTTAGCTAAATGCCTTAATGTTTAGCAAAATCCCAACTGAACCTCTTTATTCACTCTTTCAATCCAGCAGGAGGTAGGTTGATAGAAGGACTTGACGGGGATCAGCGTTTTTGTTCGATGTGTAAGGGATAGGAGGTTGCTGCATAGGTTGCTAGGCACCGTCAGAGACTTGACCTACCATCCATTTCTTAAGTGAATCGAGAGAGCCCAATTGTATATGCATTATCTGCATTCTGGTGGAAACAGCTGTATTTTTAGTAATCTACAGTTTGTGTATCACTCTTGCCATATTACTGAAACTAGTCATCTGAGAGTAGCTAATGACATTCTTTCAGCTTTGGATAGTCGAAAGATTACAGTCCTCACCCTTCTTAATTTGTCTGCAGCATTTGACACAATAGGCCATGATATATTACTTCACTGTCTCCAGCATATATTTGACATTTTGGCATTCACAATACAGCCTTACTGTGGTTCAAATCCTACGTAGTCAACAGGACACAAATTGTATCTGCAAATGGAATACACTTCAACCCAGTTGATCTATGTTCTGGTGTTCCACAGGGGTCTGTTCTTGGACCCGTTCTCTTCATTCTATACACTTAGCCGCTCTCAAGTGTCAAAGATAATCCTCCAGTGTCTCACCAATTGTAAGTGATGACACCCAAATAATCCAAAATCTGGCTACCAAACTGAAGTTGGTGCTTCAATCCAAGAAATAGAGAGGTGCATTTCTGATGTGAACTCCTGGTTGACATGAAATAAGCTGCAGATGAATGATGATAAGACTGAGGTCATCCGGATCATAACACAAAGACTTTATCATTCAAATCCTTTATTACCTCAAACAATAAATATCAGCAACACCAACAATCACTTCACACAGTACGAAACCTAGTCGTTAATCTGGACAGTACTCTCACATTGCACCAACATGGCATGAACATATGCAAGGCTGCATATCTTGAGCTGAAACAGATCAGCTCCATTAGCAAATATATTGTAGGTGATACCACTAAAACACTTGTGTGTTCATTAGTACTTTCATGACTGGATTACTGTAACTCAATTATGTATGGCTCGTCTCAATATCTACTCCAGAAACTTCAAAACGTTCATAACACAGCTACTTGGATCATCCTTAGAGTACCATGATCAGAGTTGCTCTGTACCCTACCCTGGCTATCCATTCGATCCAGAATCAAACACAAAATTATTTCTCTGTGCTACGTTTCACTGACGGACTCCAGTCCAACAAACCTATCTGGCCGGGTGTTTTATCCTTGATGTCTATTAATGATGAATATCATTTAGATGGAATACCCAAGAGAAAATATTCTTCAAATAGCATGATGTTCTTTACAATACTACTCTTCGTTTTTTTTTAATCTTTATATTATCCTGAGAACATCACACATAGTCGTCCTCATTTGTTTGTTTTCACCTTCTAAGCCCATTCGTATTTTTAAAAAGACGAGTAGCACTGTTAAAGTAAATTTGTATTCATTATTCGTTTTCTGCATTCGTTGCATATGATTAATTCTATACAATTCTTCCAACATATTTCATGACGTTAAAACCTCAAATTGACATTTTTATCACGACCATCTATCTGGTCGCTCTTATTTGTGAATCCCAAACGGTGATCAAGAGGACGAGTCTTGATGATTCGTTGCTTCTCTTCCGAATAATAACAGAATATAAACTGTGGTTGTTATTTAAACATCAGACCACATGCTTAAGAAAGCAACGTAATGTTGAAACATTCAAAATTTCGAAAAATTCGAAACTATAAAATAACTAGCATCACTGTTTGTGTCGAAAAAGTATTATGTGATGAGCCAGGATCCTGGCTTTTGAATATTATTTTCTATTGCGCGTTTTGTTAATGAAATGAAACATTTTGGTTGAATTGTGACAGGATTATTATATTGATTGTTTATTGTGGGCTGTTGCGTTTTAAAATAAAAGAGTTTTGGACGGTGGGACTTGACTACCGTGTGTGACTTTTTATTGTATTATGTGTTGTTGATTTTTCAATAAATAAAAAAGTTGGAGTAGTGACCTCCGAAATTTACACTCTGCAGACAAACTGTCTGGTGGATCATAAGTTCATGCTGTACGAGCCTAATGTTTTGTGTAATGTCGTGGCAGTGAACCAGACTTTTATTTTCGTTTTATTTCATGCAAGGTAGCAAATGAGTATGTTGTGGATATCATATAGTTATATAGTTAGTTGCGATTTTTTGGGGGGTCACTAATATTTTGGTGGAGAGTATAGCCATACTGAATGTAATGTTGATAAAAGATTATGGATTGTGCATGGCAAGTCAGGATTATTTCCATTCAAAATATTTTGATGGATTGAACGGTCATGGAAGTAAACAAAATGTTAAGAAAATGTTGCAGATTTACTTGACGACCCAGAATATTTTTGTAAATTTTATGTTATTGTGGTCGGTGATTCAGCACATTTACGATTCCTACCACTTGTGAGCAAACGATTTCTTCCATATATCATTATTATTATTATTATTATTGTTATTATTATTATTATTATTATTATTATTATTGATATTATTATTAGTAGTAGTAGTAGTATTTTCAGTAGTAGTAGTAGTAGTAGTAGTAGTAGTATGTTTACCACTAATACCACCACCACCACCACTACTACCACTGAAATTGATGTAAGATATGCATGTTCCCTCTCTATACTTCATATGCCCTAACAAAACTCGTTGACGTAGATGTCGGGTGGTACTGTCAATTGCTGTAGCATTAGAAATCGAGACGAATGTAATAAATCCAGAAGATACAACAATATATAAATCGTTTAAATTCGTACATTTTCATTATATAAATAATTCAAGGCTAATGACGTTTTTGGAAGGCCTTTGATGTCGAATTTATTTGCTTAATAATTATTATTATTTTGAAGTGACCTAGTGGTCTAAACCTCTCTCACCGTTACATATCACTGCCATCTCGCCTCTGTTTGCGTGGGTTCGAGTATCGGGCTCATCCAATGATGGTATGAGAGAAAGCCTGCCGGTAACTTCTCGTGATTCGATGTTTTTTTCCTGGGGTTTTCTCGGGTTCTTTATCATTAATACTGGCCACCAAGTATAGCATATCGTTTGCTAAAAATGGTGTTAAACCCTATAAAAACAACAAGTATTATTATTATTATTATTATTATTATTATTATTATTATTATTTTTAAGTAATTGTTGTAAACAAACATATTTATTATCATTTAACGCTAATGGTCCAGAGATTACAAGTATGTATTTGTCCCCTTATAAGATTACGATTCTTATTGATCATGTTTTGTGATGAATAACCTAGCGACAACAAATCACTTTTCCAGTTCGTTTGTTAAATTAGTGAGTATTATCAGTGTATATGGTCTAAACATACCGATAATTACTGGGTTGGATAGATTGCGCTTACTGAAGTGTGTAACGTGGCTTTATGAAAGTCTTTGGATCATTCTTCAGCGTTACAAAATTGAACCGTGTACAGACAATGCAATTATAGCTCGTGTGCGCGTCAATAAACTATATGTCGCTCAACCCAAAAGTATCGATCCAACATGTAAGCTTGCTAAAATTCATTTAAAAAGTAAACGACTAGGCTTCCTTGTAAAATGAAAATAAATCATTAGGTATGACTTGTTGCTGACAACTCAAATATACCAACATCTTTCGTTTTAGAGATGGTTGTACTCAACAGTGCTGCTTTTGCGAGTAGGCCTAATTAATTTCAAAGAGCGAGATTTAAAAAAGAACAATTTCTACCATGCTTATGCACAGCACAATTAGACAATTTAATACGATTTGAAGGTGTTAAACATACAGATACCATTTTTTTAGCAGGGAATCGGTCGTAAAATATCTAAGTTGAGTATTTCGCTGATACACGGACTTCTTTAAGCACAGAAGACAAGATAGAATACCTTTAGTTCATCATACAATAAACCGTACGTTTACTAAGAGTTCACTAATTTACACCATGTAGTGCACGTTAGTATTTTAAAAAAAGATAGCAAGTGCATTGGAGACAATAGGGCAATGAGCTATATTGAAATAGTGCAATGTAGTAAACAACGTAGTTTGCTACAATAAACAAGTGCACAATTATGTGCAACAAAAGAACATTATACACTTCTATATTTGGTTTGGTTTGATTTTGCGTATTTAATGCCATTTTCAGCACACATTTATAAGTTACTGCATTTGTTAGGAGAAATATGAACGCAATAATGCACCACCTGTGGAAGTACAGTGAATGAAAGCCAAATTATTAAAGCAATTGTTAGAGATGGTTTCCTTATATATATATATATATATATATATATATATATATATATATATATATATATATATATATATATATATATATATATATACCCAAGCATCAAGATTACTACGTTCATACGTTATTTCACATGCATATTGTTACGTCTATTAAGTCTACAGTTTCTTCATTTTAATACCTAAATTATGATTGATAATGCATAGTGAAAAACTTCTTTACCTTACCTCTTTACCTTATACAACTTGACAAATGCTTGCATTTTTTGTGGACAAACATGCACAAAAATCATGTGCAGAATATCAGTTCAAATGTGTTCTTCGTGGTATGGTTGTGTTTTGTACTGCTAAAACAAATGGCGTAAATCTTAGTGGTATGTCTTTCCACCAGCTTCATGATTCATAAGCGGATCTGTAAAGTTGCTAAGAAGATTGTCACAAACAAAATTCATGGAGAAATACCAGACTACTACAGTATAAGATCAATGCAAGTTCCATCTGAAAAGACTTTTTAGAGATTACGAACAATTCTATGTCAAGGATGTACACCACTTTCACCGACCGGTCTACCTTCTGGGTCTGATTGCAAATTGTTTCCGTTTCAAACTTAAATCCATTCGGGATAGGCTTGAAAACACAATGCAACTGACTCAAGGTCACCATACAGTTGGGATACAGGACACACATGGCAAATTTTAATTATATTTGAACGTTGGTGCCAACAATTCTGATGATAAACACCCAAACGCTATGTGAACTAAATCAGATTCCTACATCACTACTGCTTGACACAGTTAAATTTGAAATGCCACAACTTAAACTGCACCACAATACCACTGCAAATACCTTACAGAAACGTAAATAGTTATCGATAATTGGTCAGAAAAACTGTATGGAAATATTTGTTGAATCTAACTATGTGTTGTGTGAGAACGTCATTGGGACCATGCAAGACGTACTCTTAAATATTAGAGAACAGTATCACCTTAGGAAACGAATTAGATGGCGGACAAAGATAAAGATGTTAGCTGAACATATGTCTGCAAAATGCAAATTCAGATGCAAAATTGTACAATGATGTAGATGGTGATGGTGACGTTCTATTACCTAGACGCGGTCATGAAAATGGACAGAATTGTTTGATACCACAATGTCTCACTTATATCGACTGACTTTTTAAAACGTGGATTGATTCCTCACCTTCATATTGATGTACAATGGATGGATAAACAATATGGGACAGCATGAAACGACATTGCAGATGATAAGAAAGTAAACAGTGCGTAAGTGTTCAATATTATGACGATGATTTTCCTCCAGATAACCTCATCCCGATCTATTTTCCTTTCCGTTAAAGTTAAAATATCATAAACAATATTTGCAATACAATAAACAACACTCTTCCGTTTGTTTATACCCGTAACCCATTTTATAAACTAAAAACATCAAGGTTATAAAAATGCACAAAACTTAGTCCTGTTATTATCAATGTATAATTTCTAACCTGACAATCTTAAAGGGTGCCCATCATTCTCATAGTTTGTTGGATTTTATAATTAAATTTGAATTTAGTTGTTAAAATCTCGACCAGGTGAAGTCATAAACTCCAAGTGTTTAATTTAAATTTTATTTATTATTTTTTTTTCATTATGTTGCAATTTGTTTTATTTAAGCCATTATTATTTAGCAAGCTTTCTAAATATAAGTATTAGTAAATGGATAACAATGGAAGACACAAAGCAAGTAGAATCTAGGATTTAAATATCATTAAGGAACGTAACATTATACATGCATTATAATTCGTTTAGAGGTAAGCCTGCAAGACAATGCAGAAAACATGACCACAACATCAATGCCGCATGTTTGAAGAAAGCGGAAAAGCAGTACGATCAACAGGTTGTGCTAGTACACTATTTAAAAAATTGGTATAGCTTTGAACAGCAAATTCTTCGTAACAATCCATGTTGCACCAAGCTATAAGACCTTGTATTTCGTCAAAGTTCACCACCAATCCAGAGTAGCAGGATACACTATCTAGAATATTTAGAAAGAAGCTGAGGTTTTGAAACCACATTAAGGACGATGAACCAAAGAAAAACAAATATAGAGACTTTTTGTAAAGGACCATTATCGAATTAAAAGCTTTTACGAAATAACAAAATCTAACAGTGTTCGTATGTCATCATTCACTATATTAATTAAGTTATACCAAGCCAGATTCAATTAAATCAAATACGACACATGTAAAATCACTAATATATCGACCCTTCAAAAAGCTGAAAATGCCTTCTTTTTTTCTTGTAGCAATAGATGATATTGCAGTTTTAATCAACATTAAAGAGCGATGATGGTATTAGATACACTTTTAATTTTACTTCTTTGGGAATGCATGTAATAATTCTTTCCATTCGTGTAACTGACTGACTGTTGTTTACAAATGCCTAAGATAGAGCATTAAGCTAACAATGTCCCAGGTCATTCTACAAAACTGTACAGATCTCAGACGTAAAACCAACTATCCTTGGTGACTTGACGTTCTTCTTGTTTGACAGTACAAGTGGGCATTCTTGCAGTGATAGAATGCCTTCATGTGCCTCGTTCTCAAACTGAATATATTAAGCGAATAAATGGTTCTGTAGAGTCAAAGAAGACCTTCTAAAGAGAGTTATTTACATAGGGATCTTTGTTGGAGGAAAGGATTTGGAAATGGTTTGCTATTCAGATATATTATTTCACTTCCAATATCACAAGAAATCGCAGGTATAACATTTTTAGTGGAATGCTTTTCTCAAGGTTTACAAAGTAAATTATTTGATAGCAGATTGAGTAGCTTTGTTTGAATATATTTGTTTCGAACGCAAATTTAGTTCCTTATCCAGACGTCTACCCTGAACCTTGGACACAAATGAAAATCTGAGTTTCTGAACAAAAGATTGAAACTAACAGTGGAAATCAATCAAAGCACAGGATTCTGAGATTCTATCTGCATACATCTCAAAACCAGAGCTGTTTTAACTTTGCAGGTAATAAATAGAACTACATTGACCTACAGAATATAGCTAAGCTACTTAAAACATTAAATAAAACATTTAAATCTTTTCCTGCATATAACGTGTTTTAAAGACCTTGCTAAAAATGTCATTTGGTCAGCCATCAATCATGGATTTCTAATAAATTGTAAACTGTAAACTCGAATATTACATTTTTACATGGTAAGTGCAAAGTCAATAACAAAGAAACTTTTATCAAACAAAACAAACTTTTAACGCAGTACAATCAATCTACAATGAGATATACTTTGATAAATGATTAAACGTATCTTGGAATAAATAAAAGACACATGTATGGCGAAGCAGAGAGAACATATTATCAACAAAATGTGCAAAACAACTTTAAGCTCCTCCTTTGTTTAATCTGGATCCTGCGTTTGAAAACGTTATTATAGTTTACAATTCGTCCACCGCCAATTATAGCTATTGACGAAGTTATACAGCTAATCATTCAGTTAGAATCTATCAAGAAAAAGACTGGACACCTAGTAGCAAAATGAGTTCTAAATTCTCAATCATCCAAGTATTGCATTACCTTTTCGTTGCCGCTGGGAGACGATATTTTTGACTTTCTTACCTGTCTACGTATCAGCATAGTACTATTGATTTTGTACACAAAGCTATTATGGAGTCTAATAGATCAGTCTCATCTGGTTTCATTTTCTTTATGGCGAAAAGCTAGTACCTAAACTAAACAAGCAGATCTTTTGATGTTTAAAGAATCTGTTTCCGAAATGCGATTAATATAATATTCAGTTGATATTTAGAATCCATTTATTTCAGTGACCGAAATTATATCCATTTGATTATCATTGTATAAAGGTAAAGAACTCTAAATGTCGCCCCAATAAAGGATAGTTTTGCTTGTAGCGGTTTCAGATATAGCGTTTGATGGAAATCAGAAAACGTAATAAATAAACTCCTTTCTATTTCCTTTCATAATGACAAAATTGCTAGTAGTTGGCCAGAATGCTATAATCCATCTGATAAAAAAACAAGAAATATCTTTCAGCGAGTAAAAGACAATTGCCGCGTGGTGAATAAGAATAAGAATCTTCTCTGATAAATTCCTTCTTGTTCTAAGCAGTAACGATGAAGCTGGATTTAGTCTTTCATGACCAACCAACTTAATAGTAACAGGTGTAAAGTAAACTTGTTTCATTTGCAACATGCACATTGGGCGAGAACGTTGGCATTACCTGCATATACTGTGGCTTAAATTACATAGGATATTGTACTTGTGGAACCTGTACATGATGTTAGCAAACGACTAAACTAAATTACTGCTCCCATTTACTCAAAAGTCAGCCTCAATTAGTCAAATGCACACTGTCATTAGCAATTATTCAAATAGGGAAAACGGACCTTGCCAGAATAAACAATGCCAGTTTCGAAAAGTTCAATTAATAAAATCACAACGAATATAAAATGTCAAAATGAGTTATTGGTCCTTTTCATACAAATTAATCTGAAGTTCAGAAAGTGAAAATATCAAAGCGGAGCTAGTAACTTTTTAATTGGATCAGATCTGAAAGCTAAGACTTCTACTCTATAACCCAAATTATAAGCATCAATCATACACCAAACGAAAAGGAATTAAAGGGTATTTTAAGTATACTTTAGACACAGTGTCTTACATTAACTTTAACCCCCAATGCAGAATGTCCATTTCCAGTAGACACTTGATGCAGGGACTACAATAGTCCACCTGACGCAACTGTATTTGATGTAAAAGAATATGTTGAAAGCCCTCTTGAAATGTCACGTAGCGAAATGTCAATACAAATTGTGATAAATGCTCAATTTCGTTTTTAAACATTACTGTTAGAACTAAGGGATATAACTAAGTCTTATGCCACCTACAATAAAACGAACAATGGAAGCACAGTTATTAGAGGAAAATCAGGAATTCAAAACGATTCTGAAACTTCAGACATTTCGTTAGAACTGAGCAGGACAACGGAAGAATTTACGGAATACACGGTAAAATATTAAAGGGGTTATTATATGTTCTATAGCAAAATAGATTCATGTACGCGAAAAGGCTAAAACATATTTATGTAAAATTGAGAAGGAAGCAGAAATTTCAGGAAAGGGAGAAAGAAAAACAATTACAACATAACAAAGAGGAGAAAGAAAGACAATGACAATATGAAAAAGAGAAGAGAGAGATCCAGGAAAGGGAGACAGAAAGACAATTACAATATGACAAAGAGGAGAAAGACAATTTGAATTACAAAAAGAGCAGATGCACATTCTGTTACAAGAAAAACAAATTGATAAAGAAAGAGAGACGGAAGAAATGGAATATCAATGTAAAATGAAAGAAATAGAGTTGGCAAGTGATAAAAAAAACCTTCATACTTCAAATCCAAATTTAAGTTTTAGTGCCCCCTTTCAGAGAAAAAGAAGTAGACACATACTTCATTCGTTTTGAAAAAGTTGCCGAAAATTTAAAGTGGCCAAGGGAGCATTGGACTCAGTTATTGCAATATGTACTCACTGGTAAGGCTAGTGAGATTTACACTTCACTGTCTGTTCACCAAAGTGGTGGCTATGATGTGGTTAAAGAATGCATTCTAAGGGGTTATGAGTTAGTCCCTGAAGCTTATCGGCAAAATTTCAGAAATTACAGAAAAGAAGCTGGACAAACTCATGTCGAATTTGCTATAGAAAAAGAGCAGTTGTTTGATAGATGGTGCTTAGCCAAGAAACTCGAACAAGAATATCAAAATCTCAAGCAAATGATATTAATTGAAGAGTTCAAAAACTGTGTCCATAGTCACGTTAAGTCTTATCTTGATGAGCATAGGATTGAAACCTTGGAGAATGCTGTTCGAGCTGCTGACGAATATTCTTTGACACATAAAGTTTCTTTTGTTAACAAGACTTCTGCTCAACAGTCTTCTGGCAGAAAAGTATTTCAGCCTAATACCAGCTCTTTAAAACTCAAATGAGCAACAACTTTCAACAATCAAACTTCAGAGAAGCTTGATTCTAGATCCTTGTCTCTGCCGACGTGTACCTATTACAAGAAAAAGGACACGTTATTTCTGATTGCTACAAATTGAAAAATAGACAGAATCAAGACAGACCTGTTCCAAATACTCATATGTCTAAGAGGTCGAGGTCACGGTCATGTATTGAAAGCAATACATTTGTTGGGTCTAATAAATCCCAGTCTGATTTTATTATTGAGAATTATGAACCATTCATATCGAAGGGTTCTATATTACTCGTGGGTGATTCAGCCAATCTCACCCCTATTAAAATTTTAAGGGACACAGGAGCTTCTCAGAGTCTTTTATTGTCAGGTACTTTGCCTTTTTCTGAGAAGTCTTCTTCTAATGAAAGTGTTCTTATTCAGGGAGTAGAGGGAGGCTTTGTTAATGTTCCTCTCCATTGTGTAAATTTGTCATCAGACTTAGTATCAGGATCTGTGACAGTCGGAACAGTCTCGGTTTTACCCGTTGAGGGCATTCATTTATTGCTAGGCAACGACTTAGCTGGAGACAAGGTTGTGGTTAATCCACTTGTAACTGACAAGCCTGATTTGGATCAGAAAGTTGATCCAATTGAAAAAGAATTCCCTGATATATTTCAAGCTTGTGCAGTTACCAGAGCTATGGCAAAGCTCTTGAGAATGATGTTGATGTAGACAGTATTCCTTTAGCTGACACGTGTATAGGTCAGGCTTTTGATGAGGTCACTTTTACTCCTTGTTTGGATCAGTCAGAAGGTATTAATCATAGTGATCCTCTTTTAACAACTCATTTTCTTTATTCTAATCAGGGTGATAAACGACAGTCACTTGTCGTTGAACAGGAAAAATATCTTGAGATCTCATGTTTGTTTCAAAGGACCATACGTGAGACTGAATCCACTAAAGTTTCTGTCTGTTATTTCATTAAAAATTGAATTCTTATGAGAAATTGGAGACCTCCCGAGGTACCTGCTGGTGATGAATGGTCGGTGAACTATCAAATAGTAGTTCCAAAACCTTACAGACAGGAAATAGTTAATCTGGCCCATGAAACTCCTATGGCTGTACATTTAGGGATTAATAAAACATATCACAATATATTGACTCACTTTTATTGGCCAAAAATCAAAAGTGATGTTGCCAAATACAATAGATCTTGTCATACTTGTCAATTGGTAGTAAAACCCAATCAGAAGATACCTAAGGCTCATCTACAACCTATTCCTGCCTTTGACGAACCATTTAGTACAATTATTACCCAAGACCAAGTCAGGTAACCAATACCTGTTGACCATTATGTGTGCGTCAACAAGGTTTTCAGAGGCAATTCCGTTAAGGAATATAAAATCTAAAACAATAGTAAAAGCGTTGATAAAGTTTTTTTTACTCAATATGGCCTTCCCAAATCTGTTCAGTCTGATCAAGGTTCAAACTTCATGTCTGGAATTTTCCAACAAGTTATGTATGAACTGGGCATTCAGCAATTCAGATCTTCTGCCTATCACCCTGAGAGCCAAGGGGCATTAGAAAGATTCCATCGGACATTGAAAAATATGATCCGATCATATTGTTTTAATACGAATAAAGATTGGGATGAAGGCATTCATTTACTATTGTTTGCTGTTAGAGTATCAGCTCAAGAATCTTTAGGCTTCAGTCCCTTTGAACTGGTTTTGGACACACTGTGCATGGACCATTAAACTTATTTCAAGAGAAACTTCTCTCTAATGAAGATACTGATATCAATCTTCTTGATTATGTTTCCGATTTTAGGTACAAGTTATCAAAGGCTTGTGAGGTTGCAAGAGCAAATCTGCACTCTGCTCAATCTAAAATGAAATCAAGATATGATAAAAAAATTCGAAGGAAAGGAGTTTTCAGCCTGGTGATAGAGTCCTGGCTCTCTTACCAATACCACAAAATCTTCTTCAGGCCAAATATTATGGTCCCTACACAGTTGACATGAAAATTAGTGACTTAAATTACATCATAAATACTCCTGGGAGGCGCACACAAAAACAACTCTGCCATATAAACATGCTAAAAGACTATATTGAAAGATATAGCCATGTTAAACATGTAATTAATTTAGTTGTACCTGTCCCACTCAGTGAAGGAATATCATCAGATTCTACTGATATTGAAATGACGAATCTTTGTAATTCAGAAATTATGAAAGATCTAGACCAGAAACTTTCGCATTTACAAGTGCAAGAAAGAAATGAACTGAAACAGTCATTATTTGAATATGAGCACTTATTTCCAGATGTTCCTACAGGGACAAACAAAATTTTCCATGACGTTGAAATTGTAAATTCCAAACCTGTCAAACAACATCCGTACTGGATGAATCCTCTCAAACAGGAATACTTAAAAAAGAAAATTCAATATTTGCTGGAGAATGATTTTATAGAGCACAGTCAAAGTGATTGGAGTTCACCATGCATACTTGTTCCAAAACCAGATAAAACGTTCCGTATGTGCACTGATTATAGGAAGGTGAACAGTGTGGCAAAAACAGATTCATTCCCATTACCAAGAAGTGACGATTGTATTGATAAAATCGGGAATGCCAAGTATGTCACCAAATTTGACCTTCTTAAAGGGTTTTGGCAGATTCCACTAACGGAAAGAGCAAAGGAAATCTCGGCATTTGTGACTCCAGATGGACTTTACCAATATAAAGTAATGCCATTCGGGATGAAAGGGTCACCAAGTACATTTCAACGTCTCATGAATATGATCATCTCTGGTCTAGAAAATTGTCATGCCTATATAGATGATATAGATGATGTCATCATCTAAAACACCACCTAGATAGAAAATCTAGCAACAATTCGAAAATTCTTTGACAGACTCACTGATGCATGTTTGACAGTTAATTTATCTAAAAATGAGTTCTGCCGTGCTAATATGACTTTTTAGGACATAGTGTGAAACATGGACAAGTTAAACCAATAGATGCTAAGGTTGAGGCTATTTCTAAATTCCCTGTGCCTGAAAATAGAAAGCAACTGATACGTTTTTAGGTATGGCCGGATACTATCGGAAACTTTGTTCCAATTTTTCTATAATTGCAGAACCCCTGACAAATTTAATGAAGAAGAAGAACAAGTTCTTTTGGACAAAAAAATGTCAGGAGGCTTTTGACAAGTTAAAAGCCATACTTGAAACAGCACCAGTTCTTGCAGCTCCAAATGTCAGTCAGTCTTTCAAATTATATGTTGATGCAAGTGATGTTGGTGTTGGAGAAGTTTTAATTCAAGAAAACAAAAATGATATTGAACATCCAGTGTGCTATTTTTCACAAAAATTAAATAAGCACCAGAGAAATGATTCAACTATCGAGAAGGAATGTTTGGCATTGATTTTGGCTTTACAACATTTTGAAGTTGATCTTAGTTCAGCTCCTTCATGGATTATAGTTTTTAGTGACCACAACCCCCTTACTTTCATCGGCAAGATTAAAAATAAAAATCAAAGATTACTAAGGTGGAGTTTGTTATTGCAGGAATATAATCTTGATATCCTTCACATCAATGGAAAAGATAATTTAATAGCAGACGCTCTTTCCCGTGTATACCAATATATTATATGATATACACTGTGTAATTTATAGGAGTTCTTTTAACCTCAGGTGTAAATTGGTTTGTGGTAAAAATAAAGTTTTATCATATAAACCTTTCCTTTTATTTTATGGGGGAAGGTTTTACGTGTATTTGATTTGGGTCATTTATTTTTTATTTTAATTATTTGTTTGTCAGATTCAAATTTGACATTTTAAGTTTAAGATTCATTCATTGGGAGATTACCTGTACTTTACAAATAAACACCAGGTGTTCACCTCATTTCTGACCTGGCTACAGAGTTGCAAACAAGCTTTTAAAATGATCGGTTGATTCCAAGGACATTATGGAGCTTTGTTATAAACATATTTCTATTTTTAGTTGGGTCATACGGTGCGTACGAGATTTTTTGAACGTAAATTTGTTCTAAAAGATTCTAGAAGATAATGTGACCCGTTACTTGTTTACGTAAAAACAGGTATATAAATTATGTTTTGGAGCGAACTATTTAGTAGAACTTGGGCTGTTAGAATATTAAGG
>JARLTB010000076.1:232500-245000 GCA_030141615.1 Unio pictorum
TCCGGCGTTGACTTAAAACGTTATGGTAATAACTGATAAACTTCTTTTACGTTCGTCACGTACTGAATCCATCTTTTCTTGGACAACACATTCGCCAGACATATAATAAACCTTATTTTAAGATAAAGCTTATTTTGTCGGAAGAAAGAATAAGGTATCGGCTGCACTAGCTTCGTTCATTTTACCATTATTACTGATACCTTGTACTGACTCAAACTACCATGTCTAGTACACGTTCTGTCAACAACAAAAAATCACCCTTGGCATCACGAAAAAAGCATGTGGATCGCCAATTATCTTTTGAAGGGTTTTTGCGAGACACCTAGTGGGACTTTTTTTTATCTATTAAGAATTTACAAATTAACGATGAGTATAAATAATCGTACACGTAAAACATTTTAAACTTGTCTGCCAGTATCCGAATGATCAATCCCGTATATTGTTAAAAAGTTTACACGAGATTAAACTTTACTGTTTCGGGAGATTTGTTGTGATTTATTGATTCGTAACATTCTCTTGTTGCATGTGGATATGCAAAGCATGGTAAGCAACTATTTTCAAGTTGTTTGTTACATTGTTTGAATCCTGTCAATTAAAAAAAAAATAATGATGCCTACGCTATTGTGAATTCAGTCAAGTTATACAGACTGTTGGTTATTATAACATGTCATGAAACAGAGGTAACATTATATAAGAACGATATAATTCATATTACATCAATTAATTTATTGGCAAAAATAACCTGTTCAAATCTGAAGAAACCCTTTATCTTTATCGTTAGGGTTTACGTTGTCTTTTACGTGGATGGATATATTGCTTCTTAACATATAAGCAGCAAATTGGACAAGCATCATTTCTACGGGGACTTCATCTATTAGCACACGGCTTTCAAACACTATTTGCAATGTCGTCATTTCAAATATGCATACAAATACTTGCTTTGGTCACATTTCGGTTGCTATGGTTGTGCGACTTAATGTAACAATAAAATGGATTAGAGAAGAATACAGAAGAACGAAGAAGACGAAAGAAGAAGAAGAAACACGTATATTCTAATACTTAACTGCCTAACACAAAAAGTCAATTAAAAACACGAAACCAGACTCTCCTGAATGAATAACAAAAATATTCGCCAAATGGTGCAATATCACCATATTGGGAATATCATATCTTACCGATACACTTACACATTTATCCGTTGTGTCCCGGCTGCCAAACAACATGTCACGAATTAAAAACTGGCGACGGCATCATATTTGTTTAAAACTTTCGTATTTTAATTTTAAACTTTCTTTTAAATTCTCTTTTTTATTTTCCTTAC
The DNA here is from genome assembly GCA_030141615.1 of Unio pictorum. Taxonomy (NCBI): domain Eukaryota; kingdom Metazoa; phylum Mollusca; class Bivalvia; order Unionida; family Unionidae; genus Unio; species Unio pictorum. The sequence continues at coordinate 233,822 of JARLTB010000076.1, forward strand.
TCCTCTCTCAATATGTCTTAGTACCTTTTTACCACTCTATGGTCTTAAACTAACCAACTAGACCGAAAACCAACAAGTGTAGTAAAGTTCAACAAATAATTTATTTCCCTATATTACAAAGTAAACATTTTAAAAGAACTAAATTATTATGAATTGAATCACAAATAGTTCTGAAAGTTGTATCACTAGTTCAAAAGTATAAAGTATTTTGAATAAATTTCAGTCTTAATTGTGATGATGCACGAATAGCATAGAATAGTGTTGAGGGAATTGGTGTATCACAGTTATTTAAAACAAAATATTTCTAAATGAATTCACAAAATCCCAAAATGCTGATTTACTAACACAATATTAATTAGTACTCTGTAATTCCGAAGAATAATTTTAATTAACAAATCCTCTAAAATCAAATTAAACACAAATAAAAAGCTGATTTCACTTCAGATGCTTTCTTTAAAACCCATGTCACATTAAGAATACCTGTATTCGGACCAGCCCAAAGAAACCACTAATAAATCTGTAACAAGATATCCGTGTGAGATTTCCGGATTCACAACATAACACTTTTGACGATGATACAAATAAAATGCGTAATAATGAACGGCTTGAATGAGCAATTAATTATGAATACATGCATATAAAAAAGATGGATATAGTTTATTCAGCTTGCAAACAATGTAGAATTTTACTCATGTAGTAAAATGTACTCACTCAGACAGTGAAGCTATGCGAACACAAAAAGATGTATGCAACTTGTTTTTACAGTCCAGAAAGATACAATGGGTTTTACGAACTCCACAATTATCCCACGGCTAATAGATTATATGTAAGGAGATACTTCCGTCATCAGCACACTGTTTCAGCACCACGGCTGCTATAGTTCAGCTTCACAGCTGTTACGGTTAATGCATGTGGTTGGCTGCATCACATCGACCTCGATCACTCTGATAACATTGAAGGCTCGGGTCACTCTAAAAAACCTAGACACTCCAAACCCTCTGAACGCTTCATATACTCAAGTCTGCTCCACACAGTTCTACACACTTTGGACTTTTCGGACAGCTAATAACATACCCAACACCGTGTACTATAGATTACACGGGCATAAAACTTTAATAACGCTATACACGGCAATAATTACAAAGCAACGAGTTTAGAAGTAAACCTAACCATGCTCGATAAGAATCCTACTGTACTAAACATTTCTTTAAAATATAGCTTTATATTGCTAATATAATTTCCTTGCTAAGTAGAAAACAAGAAAAGAATTATATGCATTATGTGCGTATACCAAAGCTACATAGCAAACATACGAAACTAGACGGGGTAGTAGCAATAGTTATATCTTATATACAAGAAAATAATAAATGTACATACCTCTACATCTGGACACGTGCAAGTCCTTATAGTAGACCGCTGACTGACAAGACTATCCGTAATATAAAGCGCATTACATACGGTGAGGTATTTATACACAGATATTGTCTGTGTACTGGAAACATTCGGTTCTTCTCATCAAAAGCACTTCGCACGCGCGGCATATGATAGACTATTTTGAAATACAACACAATATCCATTATTCAACCTCGAGTATAACTGTACACAAAACCGAAACTCAAATACATGTATTTAATAAATAAAAGAATTTATAAAATTTCGTGACAAAGCCACAAACAGAAAACGCGTCTATATTTCTCCTAAGTCAGAATTATTGTTGTTCTAGAACTCAAAACCAAACCAACACGTTCATCCCATCTATTCCAAGGACATTCACCCAAACGTGTAATCATGAACTGGTATCGTTAGCAATGCAGCCCTCAATTGTGCCCACTATGAAAATCCTTTCCAGTTTAAGCACTACAGAGTGTCCAAAATAGAAGTCAGTCGTGATGACAAAACAACCTTGTGTACCCGACCCTTCGAACGTAACTTTGCCCAGAAGAATTACTTGAGGTCTTACTTCTCCTTTACGTAGCCACGGGATAGTTATGAATCAATACCAGTCACGGCATTTCGCACGAAGATTATGCAGGAGGTTACACTTTGTGAGCTTTTGATTTCACTCCTGACCAAGGCAGCGACGAGTGAGATTTTCACCCTATAAAATCCGGTCAACTGCGTCTGGAACTTCAGTTTGTAGATGCTCTCGCCGATACGGTAAACGTCATCCTGTATGCCGAATTCGATAAAACCATAGAAATCAACAGTTTGAGAGAAGTCATTCCAGACTATTAGAAAATACAGAAGTCACGTATCCCTCTTTGAATAGAGGAGAATGTATGGAAATGAATGGGAGGATTCAAAGATAGCAGAACACCAAGATTGTGGTAATGACGTCCAGATCGTCAAAACATGAACTGCATTTATTCTCCTGTTTTGGCCAACACTTGACGGATAAAATTACGGAATCGATCAAGAAAGATTGATATGGATGTCAAAACAATCATCCATGTCAAATTCAACACGCTAAATGTCCAAAGATGAGTCATGAAGAATAACGGACGAGTATCTGGACGAAGCCTGGAGACTCATCTCGGAAGAAGACATGTTGCATCAGTGGTATAAAGACGTGCGTGATCACACCTCTGTTGATTGCGCGAGAGATTCATTTCATCGAAGCTCTCTTTGCTCAGAGTGAGTAAACAAAATGAAGAAACGGTTACTTGTCAGAGTTTTTCAAGCAAAAAGTCTGGTTTAAAGTGATGACTTATATGTGAGAAACAAAACATAAGACAACAAATGGATACCTGGGAACTTTATTAACTTCTGAACCACTGTTTATACCATGCCTCTTGGGATCCTAGGATGTGTGCTACAGATGTCCTACCTCATCGCAAAATCAAGACCATCAAGCTTATGTCATCAATACGGACGACAGTCATCTTCCAGGAACCCTCTGGGTAGCCATCTACTTTCCTAAATAGGGCTGAGTGGAGCATTTTGATTCGTATGGATTGAAACCATTGGAGGACGACATCTTTGACTTTATGAGAAGAAATGCTCAAACGACTCAATTATTGTGAAATTACAAGGCACATATTCCATGGTAATGGACAATATTACGTATATTTTCTGCATCAACGCAGTCTTGGATATTCTTTAGAATATTTAGTGACTTATTTTGATCGTCATTTATCTGGAAACGATGACAAAGGATGTGTCGCTGTTTTTCAAACGTTTCACCCATATCCAAGCGCTTTGACTTCTCTCTATTACTCACACTAAAATTAACTTTCCGACCCATCACAAAGTTTGTAGGGATGTTTTCTAACGTGTGCGGTCTTGAACCATAAAAAGACAAATAGTCGTGGATCAGCTAAGAAACTATAAAGCCCGCTATTGGCTACAATAATATCAGAACAAACCCCACTTTCGAGGACACTGTAAAGGGTGGGGACACTTTATAAGTCATTGCAGAAGAAAACCAAAATGCAACCGATGAGGGGGAGGGGGTGTAAACGCAGAGAAACAAAGTGCGCGAACTGCACTGACTCTCACTACTCAGGATCACACCCTTGAATGTGAAATAATAAAACTCATGAAAACAATAACATATAAAGTAGCCAAAGACAAAATATTTTACAACAAAACCAACAACACACACCCACTGAAACGATAACCGGGGTAAAAGACATAAAAACAAAATCAACGCCCACAAATCAACCTCACCCACCAAGAAATATAAATAATAATGCTTTCACGTTCCAAACCTGCAAACAACCCCTCAAAGCACAAGACTCTAACCAACCAAAAATAGTACATACTACAAAAAACACCAACGAAAGCTTCAATACCTACTCGCTATGAGCGGTGTTCCAATAGGTTGATGCGCTCACTACTCACATCCCTGAAAACCTGATACACCAACTAATACAGGAGCTCTTACTTAACTTTCACCATAAACCTAACATGCCACCGCAAAACAGCAACAACTAAGGACAGGGAACAATACATCAATTAACTAGCCCCAACTGAGTGACACCACCATGTATAACAAACAACAAGAATACTTCGCCATATGGCAATGGAATTGCCGTGGGATTAGCAAAACTATGCCTGAACTCATGAGACAAATTGAATCAGCGCAACAAAATCTCACACAAACTGTCCACATGTGACCCACTTAACAACGAGCACAAAGCCAAAATCAATAGGATACAGCATAACATAATTCAAAAACAGGACCAATGGAATATCAAAAACCTCGCTATCTATATTAATAACCTACTCCCCACCACCTGCGAGGACATATCGGAATCGCTAACACCTACAGGCAATAACATCAAATTTCAAACAGACCTAGTTCAAACTGGGCGCCAAGAAATTAAAATAAGTAACAACTACGACCTAGGAACTGACATTCCAGCTTCAATCGACAACTATGGGAAGATTATCCCTAACCCCATAAACAAGTATATAATAGGCGGAGACTTTAACGCACACAATATCATGTGGAGAAGCAGAACAAACAACCTTAGAGGCAAACTTCATGAGAAATGTTCCCCTGAAACCATTCTAATCATCCTCCACAATGGAGCCGGCACGAGACTGGACCCCAACACGGGAGCGCTCTCGGCAATCGACATCACCATGGTCACAACCAAATTGGCTCAAATTATCTCATAGCAAGTCAAGAGTCACCTTGGAAGTGATCACTACTCCATCGCGCTTTCTCTCAACATCAGGACACTACAAAACCAGCCAACAACAATCCGAAATAGAGGTGTGATAAAAACCAACTGGGAACTTTTCGAATAATCCTCTCGCCGCTCACATTAACAAATCTTCACAATGCTGACATTCACCAATTTAACTGAAACATTCCTGACCTCCTAACAACAGAGGACCAACAAAGCGTCCCAAGGACAGCAGTCTAACACCTCAAGCCCACTGTCCCATGGTGGACCACTGAATGGCAATTATTCCTCAGAATGAAAAGAAAATCCCTTAACAAGTTGAAACTTACCGGCAACTACAGCGACTTCAAACTTTATAAAAACAAGGAAAAGAAACTGAAAATCACCATTAGAATAGCTAAAGAAAAATCGTAGCACAATTATTGTATAAACCTGAATTTCGAGACCAACGCCAAGCAAGTGTGGGACAAAATTAAAGCAATTAAAGGAAATCCACCCAATCTACTACCAAACTGCCCGGCAACCTCACCAAAAAGGAAAAATCCAACCAATTAGCACTTTATTTATCAGGTATGAGTAGCAACACAAACCATACCCCTACCTTCCAAAAACATCGTCAGACCATGAAAACGCAACACCCCACACTGTTCACCGACCTAGGGCCCAAACAATCACTACTAAATGAGGATTTCACCACAACTAGGGACAAGTCCCCAAACCTGGAAACAGGCAATAATCATTCCCCATACGAATGCCAGGCAAAGACCCCTCGGAATCAACTTATATTGTAACGTGCCAAGGGGTCAAGGTCAAATAAAATGGAATAGATGGACAACTCAACGTCTTTTTCAGTTACTAGATCTCTCCAGTGAATTGTAGTGTCAATAAATGGTGTGTTCACCACAATGGTCCTATTTAGATAATAAACACACAAAAGAAAACAAATATAAATAGTCAACACAGTTTATTATATGACTTCCAGGAAATCCTGTGTTTGCTCACAAACTTAAGGGCTCAAAATGCTGAAATATAATATTTACTAATTTTCAGAACATTTGTTTTGATAAAGCTTATTAAAACACTAGTTTCAGTGGTATATTGCATGTAAAAATAATCAGCATCAATGTTCCTTTTGTCCCAAATTAATTTTGTACACACACAACAACAACAAAAATAAGTTAGTATGTTTGCATGACGTACCAAAGTGGTAAGGATATTTGTGCATCCAATCAACGTTCGGAACCAGACCCGGGTTTGTGTTTATAGCACAATGATAAATGTGTTAGAGGCACAGTCTGGAACCGGATGTTTATGTGTGTCGCATCCTCGACCGAGACACAGTTTGTCGTTTTGAGCGACACAGTCTTGCGCAACCGCATTGTCATTGAGTAGGAACTTCGATAGAGCCAATCCGAATACTAAATTTCCAATGGATAGCAGACGGCTGTGTTGATGACAACACATTGACAGTGTGTCGTCAGCCTAATCACTTTATGGAGACTTTCATTTAATATAACAAGTTAATAAACGTGAAATAATATCAGAGAAACATTATAGTAGTCATTATGAGTACTAAGTTTAATATGTCGGTAGTAAGTAGTCTACCTTGCTATTAATGCTTTAAATTATCAGATGAGATGACTAGAAACTTTTGTTCTGTTTGTTTGATCTTGAGACCTTTACTGGAGTCCAGCAGAACCACAACTGCCAAAACGGCGGATCTCACCCCTATTTATAGGTTTTGGAAACACACTCGGGAAATTCACGACAATGTTTTCACGAAAATGACTATATATGGAAGAATTCGGCAAGATTAACTTGAGCGCCTCCTAGTGGAAAGCCGAGCGCCCAATATACACAGTAGTAAACATGGCGCCCGATTTCAAACGACAAAGATAACAATTATTGCACAATAAATACTACATAGATTAACATTGATGATGAACAGTTTCATCATGCTGGCGATACTTATGAACTTACATGAGTATTACCTTAGTTCTGGAGAGAAAAATGGATACAATTACCTATTTCTCTCTCAACATAGACGGTAAGTAATAACAATTTACAATCATATCATGTACACTCTGGGCTTCAAAAATCTTTACCCAGATGATTAATATTTAAACAAATAATTTTTATATGATTAACATATTATATCAGATTACCTTTGTTTTGTACAATGGTTATATATCAAAAACTGTTACCACAGTTACTATTATTTGGATTGGAAACAAGCAAAACTTCACAACATGAAGGGAATGTAAACAATAAAAGAAGATTATAAATTCCCTCAAACATTAATTAAATTTACAATTGCTCTTTATAAAATTATAAGTTGACAGGTAGTCAGGATTGTTTCAATATAGGCCAATATTTGCAAAATCATGTAACTCACGATAAATAACAGACTTAAATACCATCTAAAATGAACAATCTGATATCTGAGAACCAAAGCGACTTCCGTAACAAAAGATTCACCCTTGACAATCTCGCATTTAACTCAAAATGCATATGCGACCGCCACGTTACTGCAGTATTTCTCGAACTAGAAGAAGCATTCGACCTAGTTTGGAGAAAAGACTTATAGCAAAACTCAACAGGTACGAAATAACTGTTCGCATGCATAACTAGATAGCAGCCTTCCTCACCGATTGTAAAACAGTAACAAAAGTAGGAGCTCAGCACTCAGATACGTTCCCACTGGCAAAACGGTACACAGCAAGGCTGTGTACTCAGCCCCACTTTATTTAACATCTTGAGTAACGATCTAAATAGGGCCATCAACCCCAAAGAAGTAGAGTTATCACAATTTGCTGATGATAGCGGGTTTTGGAAAGCAGGCAATCCGGCTAACTCAAAGGTCATACAGTACATGCAAGACAACTTAAACCTAATATGTCGATGAGCGGATCATTGGGGTTTCAAAATTTCTAACACCAATAAAGCCATCATGTTCTCATCACGCAGACAAACGCGCATAGGATACCCCAAACTACACATTCTAAATAAATCAATCAAGTTCGTCAAAGTACCAGATATCTTAGGAATGCACCTTAAGGAAAATCTCACTTGGAAATACCATATTAAAGAGCTCACCAAAAAGTGCAAAACCGATCTCAATCTCCTTCTAAACCTCCAAAGCACCACCTAGGGAGCCAACCAGGCAACACTGATGACGCTGTACAAATCCCTAAAAAATCGAAAATTAATTATGGATGCCAAGTTTATTCGTCAGCCTGTACAACAACCCTAGCAAAAGTCAACTCTATACAACACAATGCCCTAATCATCTGCACTGGTACCCTCAACCCAACCTCAATGGAAGAACTACAAATAATTACATGGGAGCCCCACTGCAACTCAGAAGGGAGGAAAACATATTTAGATACGCCTCACGGGTGTCAATTAATAGACCATGCCATCGCACTAGGAAAATAATCCAACAATGCAACACCAACTTCAGTGGAAAACTGGTACCCCAAATCCCTTGCGCAGATAAAATCCACAAACTTATTAAATAACTAAACATACAGGAATTCCAAGCTGACCAATATAAATATCCAGATACAACACCTTGGACGGGAAACAACCCTGCGACATAACAGCCACTACCTACGGATATAAACAAGAGCAGGGCCACAACATCTAAACAACAATAATACTAAGATACACCGATGGCTCCAAAACTACTAATCCAAACAAAACCCACAGTGGTAGTAACAATACCAACAACTAACCAACAATTTGGAGGCAGATTGACGGTTAACTGCTCCATACACACAGCTGAACTAAATAACAACTGGATGAAGGTGCAAGAAAAATGTAACGCAAAGGGATATCCTGACCTGATTCCAGAAGATGAAACCAAGAAAAAGAATAAAGGAATTGTTGGAAAAGTCAAAAGCTGGTGCAAAGAGTGGAGAAGAAGAAGAAGAAGAAACAGCCAAATGTCCATTTAAATGCCACTCATAGGCATCGAAAAGAATTTGCTTTCTTGCCTAAACAAATAAAAAATATTTTGGTCGGTTGTATATTTCTTTGTGTGACTGTATATTGTAGGATTGTACGTGTTAAATCATTATATGTCTATGTCCCACTGTCTGGTCTCAGCTGAGGTCAACCTGGTGTACACCAATTCCTACAATTGTTTCAACAATGTTGCCAATCTGCAGTACCATGACGTCAACACACCGTTTCCATTCATATTGTCCTTATACAACAACCACACTTTCCCATGTCGCTACACAGCCCCAGGAGTCCACATGTTAAATAACCCAAATGCCCCCTATGCCATAAATTCAGCGATAACAAAATTCATTTAATACTACAATGTGAAAAAACTATGGATCAACGTACAATAATAATTACAAAGATAAAAACTGAAATGAAATAATATCACTATGATATACTCTTATACACAAATAAAATTAAAAACAATAATTTATATAAAGAAGTATTAGCATACATATTGTATGTATATGAAAAAAGAAGACTAGCGATATGGATACCAGAAAAATAAAGGCTATTTTAGAGGCAATATTGAAGATCGCTGTTTTAGAGGCATTTTAAAAAGCATAACAGTGAAGAGTAACTATATACAATCTTATCCAGAAACCATAAAAATAAGATCAGATACAGTATATACATATGCGACCCTGTATTTGAGCCATAGAAACACACCAAACTATATACATTATATATAACTGCGGCAAAAGCGCGCCAAAATTAGAATTTTTAATAACAAGATAAAACCATACACGTTTCCAAAAACTAAATTGACCCAGTTTTTCATTTTATTTTTTCACATTGTACTTAACTGCGGCTCTCTATTTTAATATATACGAATTTTATGAGCAAAAAACCTGCGGGATTACGCCCAAAGGATAACCATATGAGGGATTCTCACTTAGAGAGAAAATATTTATCTGGAAATGGGGCTCTCACAGTAGTGAGAACCTCATGGCCAGGGAAGACTTTAGAATACTTTTAAAAAAAAAAATACTTGGCTATCTAATAACTACTCTATTTCTCACAGATAACAAGACCCCACCGATCTAATGCGCTATGGAGCAGAACCAATAGATCGGAAAGAGGGACAAAGGACTACGGCCTGAAGTTAAGTTAAAACTCTAAGCCCTACAACACCCACCCACCTTAAAAGCAAAAAAGAAGAATATGAAAAATAACAAAAATTGAAAATTGCCCAATAGAAACAAAAAAAATAAGAAAATACAAAGATCAAAAAATAAATACCAAATCATAACAATAATAATAAAATAAAACAAAACAAAACATATACTGACATACATATCATAAACACACAAATAACTCAAAAATTTAGAAAATTTTGATTTTCTTTATCTTTCCAAAAGTACAAAAAGATAAAAACAGTAAGAAACAACTTAATGATTCGAAATAAGCTGTCCAACACGAACATGAAAAAACGATAGATAAGTGAAAATGCACGAGGGACGAAAAAAAATGACTTCTGGCAAAGTCACTTCGCGAAAACAAATTTAAAACTCTGAAAAAGGAAAAACAATAGAAAAAGGAAAGGAAATCACCCCAGCGTTTTGATGACGTTAAGGGGTGAGAATACAATCCTTGTTAAAAGAGTGGACTGTGAAGGAAACCAGGACTCTCTAAAACTCCAAAAAGAGAGGACAATACCCGAAATCCAAAAAGACAGAGGGTAGGGAGTACCATCGGACCACTCTTTTTGGGTAAAATAACTATATCACATGAAGAACGAAAACCAAGAATAACCCTTATAAACAATCTTTCATAGTAATAAAAGGGAAATACACAAAACAAAACTGACATATTATAGCATACATGGGTGGACAAGGAAACAATACACAAAAAATAGACATAATTAGAAGAAAAAAAAACAAAACAAGGGTGTTACCCAAAAACTCAAACCAGCTAAATGTGCCAGAGAGAGTTAAAGGGTATCAACATGCCGCTAAACAGCCCCATATTACTACTGCTACGTTAAAACACACACACACACACACACACACACACACACAAGTAGAAATTTTGGGGGTGCAACTGCTGGGCTGGTGCTTTATGTACGTTTTGCGTGTGCTTAATATGTAATTCGGCCCTGTGTGGAGGACTAAAACTGAATTTCCCTTTTAACGTTTTTAACATGTTTTCTCAAATATCATAAAGTCCCCTCCTATACTGCGTACAGATTTCGACAAGACAAATATAGAATGTCTATCAACAAGACGCTACAAGCATGTATTTGAAACATTTTCAAAATATGTATTACGGCTGGGCATATACGGGCTGTGATGGTTGCTACAAATATCGATCAAGAAAGTAATAGACATATGATTCATTCAAGAGGAGAGCTCTGAAGAGGACGGACCTGTCTTGGAGCCCGGAGCTAGCTGACAAAGGCAGTGCGAAAAGGCGCCATTTAGGACTGTGGACCAAGAATGCAGCCATATGAGCGCCTAGTGTTGCATAAACACCCACTGTAACCTAGGCCAGCAGCCACGGCAAAAAGATTTATTCTGCAGAAAATGGAT
>JARLTB010000076.1:910000-975000 GCA_030141615.1 Unio pictorum
TGCGGTGTTGTCATTGTTATTATTATTATCCTGCTCTAATTTCGATATCGCAGAATCATAAATACTTACATCACTGAGAACTCACTATCTGATATAAATGTATCATGGAGCGACGACGATATCAACGAGGACAATTGCGAGTACGCGGTTGATACAACATTAAATTTAATTATGTAGTCTTACAGTTTGCGTTGGCTGCATGATGATAATTTTTTTGTTATTATTGAAATAATTCCCGCGATTGTTGTCGCCGCTGATACAAATTGGAACAGCTATCGGAGCAATCATTGTCACCGAGGATAGTATTATACCGGCTCCGGTGATTACACCACTCACCGAGTACACGGTAACATCAATTGCGGTGATTCTTCGTCGGTATTTTTTAAATTTTTGTTTGATACTCCTCAGTGAGTGTTTTGAGTTTAGTCTGAAACTCTCTGACCTGATCATAGCGATACTGAGATACCGAAGGTATCGTCGGTGATGTCATTATATTTTCAAATCGTTTACGATTTCAATTTAATTATTTGCTCAAATCCGCTACGAATTCCACATACCATGTTACTGAAACCCTAATCAAATTTTTATCAGTGGATGTTATTGTGAATTGTCCAGTGGTATCCTTGTCGATGATCGTTGATATCGTATTATTGACCCCAGATGAACTCGACGATGATATATTAAATTGAGTTGGCGTCACTTGTGTTAATCGATAAATACCTTTGACGGCTGCGGTGATACTTAGCGTGTTAGTGGATGGTGTCCACGCAAATGATCCGTGTTGAATTTAGTATACTACGTTGTTGGTTCTCCCATGAGGAATATTTGTTTTTTCAATGATTGCTATCATCCTTGGAAAATCAATTTTGATTGCCTCGATGAAGTTTTTCGTCTCATCGATGAATTTTTTAATATCTGGGAGTTTTATATAAAGTTTATCGAATGTGGTTCCAAGAAATTTATCTATGATATTTTTACGAAAAGTTGAAAACTGTTTTCCGTATTCTTCATATTTGGATTGAAGTGTTGCTAGTTCCAACATAGAAGTTTCTATCTCTGTGAGCTTCGGTGTGGTCACTGGAGGATTACCAAAAAATTCTAACACGGGTTTATCAATATTGTCCATGATGGATTTAAATTTACCGTGTTATCGAGTGTTAATATTTTATCTGTGATTGTTGACATGAGGACACCCGGTTTGAGTTTACCCTGATTGGAAAACAACGCGATGGTATCCTCTACTGCGTTGCGTTGTTTAACTAAAATATCATCCAGGGAAACATTACTAGATTTCAATTTACCCTGACGATCTTGAAATACAACTATTTCATTGGGATCAACACTTGCTAAGTTCAATGTCTCAGCTATTTCATCTCCGATTATTTTCTTTATATCACCGGTTGCAGATATTTCTCCTGTTGGTTTTTTCAGCGCTGATAAAGATCGCCCCCAAATATCAATCATATTATTCTATATAATCTCTCTCTAAAATCTCTTCGTTGACGACTTCGTCGTTACCAGCGACTGCTAGTATATTCATTTACGACAACATGTGGTGGTCTTCTAGATATTGAAATAGCGTCAAGGACATTCAATACTTCGCTGCCACATATTGGTGGGTCATTCATTTGTTATGTTGGTAGCGTGGAATACCAACGAGGAGTTTTTAAGCAGTTTATATAACGCATAAATTCCTTCGGTGGTGCTAACCCATATGAATCGAAATAAACAATCACACGTGGGACAATCGCGCATGCAACCCAATGGGTTCCAGGTCCAGTGCTGTTATCGAGATTAATGATACCGGTTTCAACGTTGTTTGGTTGTGCCGGCAACTGATCTTTTATAAAGATACCTCTGAAGTTTTTTTTATGTCCAATTTTTTAGCAGCATCAAGTAAATCAAAATTTGACATGGGAACTATAAGTTTTCGAGTTAATAAACCGTTCCTGGGATTCTCAGGCCCTTTCCGCTGTACCATGAATACGGGGTGCCTGGTAGTCTTAGACCCTTTCCTTTTTTATATCCCTTCCCAGTTGCTTTCTTTAGTGCCATTCCTGCCGCGGTACTAACGGATCCTAACGCCGCCGCCTTAGCCACCGCTGAGGCCGCTGCTGCAACCAAAGCCGGAATCGCAGCTAACAACGGGAATATACCACCTGATGTTATCATGTTTTTAATCGCAGCTGCAGAGAGAGTGATCTGAACGACTTTTTTATCTTTGAAAGCATCATTGAAGTGTTTTACCTGACGAGTTGTCAGTGACAATTTATTCGTCCCACCAGACATCTGATTGTGTTTCAGCGTGATCGTGGTTCCACATTTTTTAGCCGATTCTGATTGCAATTTTTTAATCTGACCAGGAATCAAAGTGACACTAATATGACTATATGGCATTATACAATAACAGATTGATCTAATTGTTACATGTTTTCCACTGGTGCATCTATTACTCTCATTCTTCCACCAACACCTTCAAGAAGCATTGATTTATCGCTGAGTATGACAGAAACCACTCTACAATTAACACCGCCAGGGGGGTTTACACGAGCTCTCAGGTGTATATCAACAACGGATTGTCTTGTCAAGTCAAGATGTTCCAGTGAAAAGTAATAGATCGGATACAGACTCTTAAAATCCAACTGTGATATTTGCAGACCAGTATCAACATTTTGATCACGTCCCATATACGACAACAGACGATGGTACACACGTGCTATTTGGTTGGCATCTTAATTCAGTTGTATATCCTCGGATGGTTCCTGTTGTCCGTTTATTCTCAGTGAGACGTCAGTAACACCTAATTGATCAAATATCATATGGCTGCGTTCTTGAGAGTTTAATCGATTTCTATTCTGTAGCGCAACAAATATATGACGCGGAGCTGAAACACCCTGTTTTGATGCCATGTTCCACGTAAGTGTACCATCAACATCAGAATCCTTGGTATCTGTACTCGTTGTTAACCAACTCAGCAACGACTTCCCTCCTTGATCCATAAATGATAGTAATCGTTCTTCTGTGGTGATTGATGGAGTCAACACTGGCATCCACAATGATAGTTTTGTTAAAATAACTTTACCGGCAGCAACAAGAGCACTGCGCCAGATTGCATCATTATCAGTACCCTTTCGCACGAGTACTACCGTATGCTTTGCTCCATAAATAAATTTTCGGACATCTCTACAGAATCCAAATATATGATGCAGTGGAATCGCGCATGAAAACTGTCGACGAGGCCTCTTCAATGTTGCTACGCGTGTTGCAAATCCTAGGTTGTAATTACTATTAACACTTTTGATAACATCAAAGGGGTCAGCTGATCTTGGCTCGTGTTCACCAGTATCATCTGGTTGATTAGCGACTCCAGTAGCCACTGGTATCCGTAATTTAGTATGCTGAACGTGTTCAGGGTGATCAGTAATATCCTTAGAAAACATCGTAGATGGACCCGCTGATCTGTATAATCATCGGAATATCTCGCTAACCCGATTATTGTTGTGGCAACATCAACCTCACGCTCAATGGATTCAATTTCTCTTCCATCAATGAGATAGCTTGCACTTTCAAATAGCGCCATGATACCATTATTGACAAAACCAACTCGAATATTTTGGTCATCTGCATATGCTGTATCATTTCCTTGTAGAAGTTCTCTTTCTACTTCGATAAATGCTTCACACGGTAGAAAGTATTTACTGGTATCATGAACTTGAAGTTCAATTCTTGATCGAAGATCCGGTTGTACTGCGTGATAAGAATAAAATTGATAATCGCGCACAGAATCATCCCTGCGCACTGGGGCGTCCATGTCAAAAGCTATATCAGGTGACCGTTTGAACATTTTATTATATATTCTCCTTGATTAATCAAGGTCTAAATCATCGTCGTCGACGTCGTCGTGGTTTTTTAAGCCGCTTCCCGCTATCATATTTGCGGTTATATTATCCTGGTCACTTGCTGTCAACGAAGTCGCCAGTGACGCTAGTTTCTGATCTACTGCGTTATTTATTATTTTACTAACACGCGCAGGCATCTCCGTTGTAGATGGTAGTGGTCCCAATTGTGGTTTCCTTCGCCGTCGAACTAGCGCTGTTAGTTTATCCCGAGCGGCGGATAATGCTTTTCCGGCAGCATCTCCAACAGGTCTAATACCCTTATCACGAATAATATCAATGGCCTTCATTGATAATTGTTTTGCTAGCGGCGGCGATACTTTTGGAGCCATTCTTGCAAATAACCCTGCAATGGTATCACCGAGACCATCACCATAGTACGCTCTATAAACTGGAAATCGTGAGGTTACTACATAGACGCTGGTTGGTTTATCATGGTTGTAGTGTATGATCATCTTATTTAAATGATATTTATCTAATGCGATGATTTCGTCATCAGATTAGTCACTATGATAACCATGATGGTGAAAATCCGTAGGATTTTCCACTAACTCATCAATGAAATCTCGATATATATCAATGCTCATGACACCACCTTGAAATAACCGCCTACAAATATCAGCGGCTTCATTAATTATTTCCAGTGAGTTATTTCCATCTCGTTTTCCTCCGATGAGAACTTCTAATCGTGCTATATCGCTGAGAATATAACCACGACATTGAATAAGAACACTACCTGAAATTCCAGTCCCAGAATATCCACTTGCTGTAAATTTTTTAGTTCTACCAGTTGCGCCTTGTGAAGAGGATTGTGTTATATCAAAAAGTTTTGATTGCTCTGGTAATCTACGAAATCCGGTATCCGATTGCTTCTCTGTAGATGATTCAGCCTTTTTTATTGCTTCTATATATTCCCTTTACGTAGCATCTCTTTTCGATGCCTGAGATGCACCTGTTAACACACGATATAATCCATTATAGCAATTTTTTTTATCAGGTAGATTATAGTCATCGCTGATATAATTTTTTCTCTGATGAAAACTCCTAGTGACGAAATTAGCTAATTCTTCCATAGAATTAAATTCTTTACTTTTTAATTCATCGAATTTACCCGGACGAAGTTTGTCATTGAATGCAACTCGTCCTTCTTCTTCTTCTTCTTCTTCTTCTTCTTCTTCTTCTTCTTCTTCTTCTTCTTTTTCTTCTTCTTCTTCTTCTTCTTCTTCTTCTTCTTCTTCTTCTTCTTCTTCTTCTTCTTCTTCTTCTTCTTCTTCTTCTTCTTCTTCTTTTTGTGGTGGTTCAGGCGGTGTGGTAAGTGGTGGTCTACTAGCAAGTTCTTCAAGAAGTTCTCGTTCTTGTTGTACTCGTTCTTGTTGTTCTCGTTCTTGTTGTTCTTGTTCTTGTTGTTCTTGTTTTCTTTCAGCAGTTATTATATCGCCAGGAAGTGTTTTTAAAGATTTTTTTGTTTGTTTGGACCTTTTTGCTATTTTTTCAAGTACAGGAAGAAGAGGCTCTTCTTTTCTTGATCCTTCTTTAGAGGTATCTCCGTATATAGCACGCTCAGTGGCTGATATTACCCCCTTCGTTGCCGTGGTTATCGGTTTAAACAATTCTTCAGATGCTACAGAAAAATCGGTCTGAAGACTCTGTCTAGCTTGTAGTTTTTCCCGTACGGAGTCTCGTACTGGTATATACTTTCTAATTGACGATAATCTCTAACGAGTCAATCTACTTGTTAATGATTCGTTTACCATTATTGGAACAGTAAAGCAATTTCCAATTAGTGTACAATGCAGTGATTTTGTCATCACTAATGAGAAATCAACCATTTGACCCGACTCAGGTAGGCAAAAAATTAATAAAAAAATCACCCAAAAATGACAACAAAAAAGAACAACAACAATTTTTAGTTTCACTATAGGCAATTTACTTCCTTGTAGCAACGAAATACCAGTAATATAATTTCAAGGCTGGTATTGATTAAACCGTTTTACAGTTGAGCGCATGCAACATCTGTCCATGCAGTGAAGTATTCATAGCGAGAATTTTACATGTTATACAACAGGGGCATCCGAAGGTGAATTTTCATTCTGTTGGATTAGCGCTCTTATATTTCTTATTTTTGAATTAACCCCGTGTTTGCACTTATATTCTCTGCCCAGTTCCCGTCTTACTCGCTTCACAATGGTAAATAACGACACAAACACACTGACGTCGTTACAAAATACAAGGGAGTCACGGATAGAATTCTGAATTCGTTTTATTAACGCGTACTTCTACGGCAGCACCTATTTGTTATTCATCTCACTGTATTCGATATCCTGAAAATCTAAAATAATTTGATCACAATTTAAATTATGTGATAGTCATATTTTTCGAGATTTCAAATTTGAAATTTCAGTAATGATTTCATTGATATTTTCAGAGTTCATATTATATATCGCTACATATTTCTAACACAAAAATAAACTGAGCGGTTATCATTCATTGGGTCCCTTTGTGTCTTTTTTCTCTATTGGTTATAATCAGAGTATATTTCTCTCTCTGAGATTTTCTATCCCGCTGACCCTATGAATTTGGCCACTGCGCTACTGTGTTTCATGTCTATGTAAAATGAATCAGTGGCGACTCTAACCGCGGTGTCAGGAAATATTTATCATCGAAAACAAATTGATAGAAGCATAAGCCAGCATAGATGCCCTCAAAAGTGTATAATGAAGACTGTATCCATCGTTGTAAGTAACAATTGTACCCAATTTGGTTCCATCGGACAAGAAAGCGTCTTTACCATACACGTATATACCCTTAGATGTTACATCCGCAATAATAAAATCGTATTCAACGCTATCATTAATCAACCGTGAAGAATATCTTGTATTGTCGTATTTGCCACCCTGAGTGAATTTACCGATTATTATTCTATCAAGATCTTTTGCGTCTTTGTTTCTAACTTCAAATAACTGTTTGGACCAATTCATGATATATTCTTCGTCGAGATCGGGAAACTGTTTTCGTTGTTCGCTAATTATACTATCTAGACTGGGTTGTGGAAACCAGACCTCAGTCTGCGTGTGATATGATATAATTGCTTCACCGACAATCAGCGATATCAGCATTTTAGAATCAATCATATATCGTAATAACACTATTGGCATCCAGTGTTTTTCAGATATGTGTCTACCAATCCAAACATAACAACACGGATGAAGTCCTGTAGCCAATTCAAATGATACTACACGAGCGATCCGGTTAGATCAAAATCAGGTAGTGGTCCATTAATAGCAACACGAGTCATTTCATGGGTGGGATGTCCAAATCGCTTGAAGTATTCAGCGCATTCTGCGTACCCGAGAAAGCTCCCGGGATGAAACGCGACTATATCAACCGAAATAATAGTTTTGGGGTCATATTTTGTATTCCATAATTCCGCCATGACCATGTTCCACGCAACTTGATCTGACATCTGATAAAAATTCAGCTCGCGTTGGTTTCCACGTGTTTTTCTTTCTTGCGATGTGAGCTGCAACCGACGGAAGTGTAAAGCAATTTGTTAATAATTGTTCGTCGTCGAAACTCTTCGAGTTCACTGTTAAAAATCTACTAGCTAGTTTTTCCATAGCGTCATGGAGGGCCTCAGTGCGGTATAATTCTCCATTGGGTCTTACAAATTGATCGAATCTACCCTCGGAGTTTTCAAAACTGTGAAGTAACCACACTGACACAGGATCGTTTTTACTCAACTGGTAAATAAAATCAAATAATTTTTTCTCAGATAATTCTGGAGAGAACTCCGCGGATATATATTTTATTGTTCTATCCCGCGAAAATATTGTTACTGCAGGTGTCCATGCGTGTTCGTTATGATCAATAATTTTGACTGGAGCTCCTTGTGATTTATATTTTGATTCGTGCAATACTTCTCCGGATATCGTCGCTACGGTTATTGTGAATCTTAATGTTTCTAATTTGATTATATCCTGGATTGTTACCCCCCGCTCCTTCACTATTAGTCCCCATTCATTTATTTTTTTGCGTATTAGATCAGTTTGTTTCCACGCAACGCATTTGTGAAGTGTTCTAATATTCGTTCTGCTACACAATTCATCCTTGACGAATATTTCTTGGGTTTTAGTTTTTCAATACTCGGTTTATCATTTAACGGATATATTCCATAAACAACCGCGGTTGCAGGATAAGATCTCTCGTAATACGGTTTGTCAATTCCAGTTAAAATTCCTGGTTTGGAATCTCGACTCACAACGACGGTTCTTTTATCTTTCAAGATTGGTTCAAATTTATCTCTGATAATCCAATCTCCTGTTTCCGAACGGATAATGAATTTCACTCTAAAGAAATACCTTTTTCGCCCAAGATGTAAGATTATCACCGCTGCGTTTTCACCGTTTATGGTAGCATCAACGCTACCATCAATTCGAAATGTTGACCAACAGTGAGATGCTCCATCGCGCTTGAATTCATTAAAACAATCACGATTTTTACTTGTCATGGTTCTATCACGAATTTTACCCTTTGGTGTATCAGAGACTCTATCGAGATTGAATCATAGTGTTAGTGTTAAATGATATTGTGCTGGTTGATATCAACGTCGTCGAAGATGCATTACGCGTTGATAAATCCCCATGGACGCTAGGTTACGCAGCGACGATACATTCTTCACAGGGATTAACTATATTAGATACGATCGTTTGGATGGTGGATAATCACATCGAGTGGTAAAATTTAGTTTATCTCGCAGTGTCCAGAGTACAAGGAATAAATCAGCTTCGAAGAGTTGTTTTAGATGATTAATGACACTACAATCAATGATATTGTCAGCCTTGACAGAGTCAAGGACATAATCAGGAAAAAACTATCTGGTTATAAACAACAGGATAAAAAAAATAACAGAGAATTTGATATTGATGCTGAATTCATAATTAAACTGAAACAACAACAGAATAATCACTGCGCGAGTTGCAATTGTATAATGCGTTGGTGCTTGTCGGATAAAGATCCTCGCCAATTTACCGTAGATAGAAAGAATAACAGTATTGGTCATACCAAAGATAATGTGATGCTGACTTGTCTTGAGTGCAACAGACGAAGATGCGCTAGTTAAGACCACGCGGTGGTAATTGAGTATCCTCGGGTATCAGTTGTAGTTGTTCACGAGTAAATCCTCGCTGAGGAGCGGTTGAATCCAGTCTATAAATTGCTGGTCTACCCGTGGATCGTGTTTTGCCGGATATTTTATGCGCGGTAATACTCCAAATAGGATCAGTAGCTCTTTTTTTGCCACCTTCGAGCTCTCATGGTTCATATAAATATTTAACAGTGACATTACCGAGTACTGGTTGTTTTGAAAAATCTTTTTGCGGTTGTACTGGTATAGACTTCTTTTTAATGGCGTTGTTATGTTTCATGTTGATTGTTCGAGTAATCTCATTATTCAGCGCGGTACTTACATCTGGTAATCTCTTGACCCATTCACGAGATCGTTTATCCTGAATAAATTCCTTCGCGTATTGATATCCAAATAACCGCTCAGCAAGTGTGCGATTAAATCGTTCAACAATTGCCTGATCGCGATGTAGTGCAGTATGCCCTCGTCGTAACGAGGTATTATGATTCTTCATCGTTGATAGAACCGCACCCTGAAATTCCTTGCCAGGATCAACTTGTAATAGATTTGGCCAACGCAGAGGACCTCGCCAATAAATCCTTTCAAACGCAGTAGCCACTTCAGTTGATGATTTTGTTTTTAACGGCTCTGCTTGTTTGTATCGACTCGCAACATCAACTACAGTTAACGCGTATTTGTAACCACCATCATGCGGCAGAAATAATATATCAGCTTGATGAACTTCATTAGGAACGGTCACATGAAAATGCGAGTAGTTAATTTGTTTAGGCGGCGGTAGATAAATTTGCCATATCGTCTGTTTGGATAACCAATTAGCCGCGGTTGTATTTTTCACTTTTGCTGCGCTAGCGAGTTTACCAATTGATGCTTTACCCCTCCAGTATCCTCTTGGAGAATAATAAATAGATTCCATGATGTTATTAATTACCGGCACCTAACATCAATTTACCTTTCATTGCCGATTTTGCTAACCATGAAGCCAACTTTTCTTTGAAGGATTTATCAGTGATAGAATCCAACGCATGAATTAATTTCACATCTGCGAGATGTCTGTGCTGCAGATTGCTGATTTTATAAGCAACATCATGAGAATGACACGCCTTATCAATAGCGTTTATTGGATATTCACCTGGTCGGGGTTGGTTTTGATCATCGAGTCTGATATCGAGTCTAGCCCCGGGTCCACAATAACTATATCCTGGAAGATGTTTTTCTCCTGGATACTTTGTTCCTGGGAGCTTTACTAATTTGGCTGCGATATCACCTCCTCGTTTTTTTTAAATCCTTAGAAACAAATCTACACTTTTTGTACTACATTGTACGCATTTACCAGAAAGTGCTGATCGGTTATTTGTAGTTGTAATCGTCGTCAAGTCATCTGTGCCAGTACGCGCCTTACATTTCACACAATATAGATCCATAATATATTTATAATAACATGAATGTAATTGATTATTCAGCTACCCGACCACGAGAACCTATTAAACATCATGCGATGTTGCCGAATTCTATTCGCGCGATTATAATCGGACCATCTGGAAGCGGCAAGACACAACTGCTACTTAATTTGATAACGATATGGATGAATTGGAAGAAGTTATATTTGGTCGCTCCGAGTGTAGACGATCAACGATGCTATCAAGTGTTAAAGGATGCTAACGAGAGAGCAATAGAAATTAACGGCGAGGGTATTATTGAATTTATAACCGATGTCGAAGAAGCACCGAGCATTGATGATATCGATGGAAGTATTAACAACTTAGTCGTATATGATGATGTGATGTTAGACAATCAAAAGAATCCCTCTAGGATATTTTCTAGAGGTGGGCATAAAAACACTGATGTGATATATGTTACTCAACGTTACACACAAATTCCGAAGGTGATCAGAGATAACTGCAATTTATTGTGTGTGTTTAACGGTGTTGATACTCATACGCTACGAAATATTTGGCAAACTTGGTGCGGCGGTGATATGGATCATAATCGATTTAGAAATTTCTTTAGTCACGCTCAGTCAATCACACACGGATTTGTGACTATAAATTGATCAGATCCTCGGACTCGATATCGTGTCGGACTTGAAAAAATATTCGGTTAAACCATAGCAGCAGAGGGGGTAAGTGACAACGACGCTGGCGTCTTCGAACAAGCGTTGCTTAGCCGAATCGACGCCTTTCTTTACGCTTTTCGAGGAAGCGATGGTTTGCCGAATCGACGCCTCTACAAAGATGTCTGATTTGCCCCCTCTGCTGCTACAGTAGAGCAGTTCTCCAAAAGGTAAACTTTGCATGCTTTAAATAATAAAAAACTTTGTATAGATTAAAAATTCTTTTCTCAATTACAACTTACTCCAACCAATTTCCTTGAATTAACAGTCAAATGAACGAAAAGTCGGATTGTCAAAAATCACCGACTGCATTATTTCTCCTAAAGCTATGATAGGCGTGCGACGTCATTCTATCGAATACACCGATTGCATTAATTCCCATGACTAGTTCTATGATAGCTGCGTTACGTCATTGTATCGAAAATGACAGATTGCATAAATTCCAGTGACTAAGGCTATGATAGCTGCGTTACGTCATTATATCGAAAATGACAGATTGCATAAATTCCAGTGACTAAGGCTATGATAGCTGTGTTACGTCATTGTATCAAAAATGACAGATTGCATAAATTCCAGTGACTAAGGCTATGATAGCTGCGTTACGTCATTGTATCGAAAATGACAGATTGCATAAATTCCAGTGACTAAGGCTTTGATAACTGCGCTACGTCATTGTATCGAAAATCAGACTGCATGGATTCTCATTACCAAGGCTATGTTGGCTGTGTGACGTCTTTCTTGATAGAATCGACAAGGCAGTAATGTAGAAGTGTATTAATTGGAAGGTCATTTCTAGTAAAAATGACATATTTTATACAGTAAACTTGCATTAATTATGATCAGAAATAGAAAATGGGCTATTGAGAAACAACAACGACGACGTTGACGATGATGAAAAATAAGGCGTTCCCTGAAATTATACACAGATTGTAACTGAAAACACGTATCTTCATTAATGCTTTGAATTATGAATTTATGATGTAGAAATAAGAACATCAAATAGCAAGTGGTCATAACAAAATAATTCCTTGCGAGATAAAGGTTCACATTAAATAAAGCTCTTTGTCCCATTACCTTTTTAAAAACTGCATTTTATTTTCTAAAAGTTATTGTTGGTTGTCTTGTACTAAAAATATAACGAATATGATTTTCTTCATCATCTGTATAAAATATACAAACTTGAAATTATGTTTTGTTCTATTGAAACGGCGCTTTTGTTCACGTATAAAGGACAGATAATACCATCACCAACTATTTGTGAAGATCATACTTTCAACGCAAGAGAAAGGCCATTAATTGATTTAGTACACCAGTTGACATTATATGAATATTATTGTCTGAATAATATATGTTGCTGATTCAATAATACTTTCAAAATTATAATATTTTACAACGAGTTTATGTGGGAAGTATGATCAGATCTAAGATTGATTACTTTATTTTTGCTTGTCGTTAATGAGTTCTTCATTCTATCATCGATGTATTTATTCGTTGTAGCGTCATCGTTTGATTCTGGTTCTCCAAGACCAGTAGTTTTATTATTAGTCATATTGAGTGAACCAGTCATTGGATCATCGGATCTTTGTATTCGATTGCGAATATTATCAGATATCGATGACCGGGTTTAATTTCTGCATTACTATCAAACACGGATATGCTGTTTTCGGTTATCCATTAATTCTGACGATAATATATTGTAATGAAAGGCCACTCGTTCTTAATCTTATTTTCTTCAAATACAACAACTTTGTTTGCATCTACATTTGCAAGATTTAATAATTCGGATATCTCGTCACTAATGATTATATTAACACTTTCCTGTGATATTCCGCCCGTTGTGTGTTTTTTGTTTAGAAGATCTTCCGTAAAGATAAAAAATTATATTTTTAAGATCTGTTTAAAACGATAGCGGTTACTTGTATAATCGTGCACGATTTTATGAAGTGGTTTGGTTGATTTCGACAAAATCTGAAGTACATCAATTGCTTCACGGTCCCATATTGGCGGATCAGTTATTGTCTGTGTTGGTAATGTTGAATACAAGATCGGAATGGATTTTATTTGTAAAAAATTCTTTCGCCGTAGGAAGTCCGTACGAATCAAAATAAACAGATCCACGTGTATCAATTGCGTATGCAACCCACTGAGTTCCTAAACCAAAACTATTATGGAGATTAATGATACCGGTTTAAACTTCATTGTTCTGTTTGGGTAATTAATTACGCATACAAACACCTCTGAATTTTGTAATTGTTAATATTTCGAGAGCATTAATAAACTAAAAATTAAACATAGAAGTATCAATGAAGTGTCTTGGGAAATGTGAGCCCGTTTCCTTTTAGTGAGTGGGGAGTTCCTTGAAGCCTTAGACCCTTCCCTCATTTTGAAATCCTTTTACAGTTGCTTTCTTCAATGCCCTTTCAACAGCTGTTCCGACAGCATCAGTGAAGCTGCTTTTGCGACAGCTGATGCAGCAGCAGCTATTTAATACATATATAGCTGCAAGAAGTGTAAATAATCCATCAGTTTTCGTCATAATTTTAATAGAACTCAGAGAAAGATGGAGTTTGTTTTATTCGAAAGCTTTGTTGAAATGTTTCAAATGAGTTTTAGTTAATGATAATGTTTTTTGACCACCACTATCAATTTGATCTTTCTTCAATGTTATTTGCGTTCCATAGTTACTCGCAAGTTTTTATTGCATTTTTGTTACCTTACCAGGAATCAAGGTATCATTAACGTGACTATATGACACAATACTATCATGAGTGATTTAACTACATGTTGTCTACTGGAGCGTGAACTCATTCTGCTGCTGACAAAATCAAGTAAGACTGCTTTATCACTGAGCATCGATTGCACTATATGGGCCACGAACTAATGGCGGATCAACTATGACAACAGGTAGTGATGATACGCGAACTAGAAAATGTATATTAACGATAGATTAGCTAATTCCAGATGTTTTAATGAAAAATAACAAATCAGAAACAGATTTTTAAAATCTAATTATGATATTTGTAAACCAGCGTCTATATTTTGATCACGTCCATAAAATTCACCAATCGATGATATGCACGTGCTACATGATTTGTGTTATAATCAAACAATATATCCTCGAATGGTATTGTTGACCATGTATCCTTAACGAAACTTCAGAAGCACCGAAAGTGTCGAATATCATATGACTAAGTACTTGAATATTTATTCGATCAATATTTTAAAAAGCAATGAAAATTTGTCGTGATGCAGAAACGTCTTGTTGCGATGCTATATACCATGTAATTATACCCTCAAGATTACTTTGAACATTATCTCTTGTTACCGTTAACCATGATAACATTGATTTACCGCCTTGATACATAAAAATCAGTAAATTTTGTTCTTGAACAATCGTTGGAGTCATTACTGGCATCTACATAGAATGGTTTGTTAATACTACTTTACCAGCATCACTAACCACACTCCAGATTACATCATCGTCAGTAGCTTTTCTTACAAGAAGTATTGTATGTTTGGTTCCAGAACTAACCTTTTAATATTTCTACAATATCCAAAGATGTGAGACAGTGGAGTTGCGCATGAAAATCCTCTTTTATCACCATTTAACATTAACCGGCGTGAAAGGAATCGAAGTTGAAATTATCATTTATCGATAATAATGCATGTGTTTATACAGCTCCTGCAGCGTTTCTTATATTATCAATAATTAAGTTTCTATCATCAGGATTATTGGAAGTGTCGTTAGAAACATCATTGATGGACCAGCTAATTTTTGTATAATCATCTGAATATCTTGCTAATCCTATTATCTTTGTAGTAACATCAATGTCTCTTTTAATTATTTCAATATTTGTTGCATCAATCATATATGTAGCGCTATCATTATTAACAAAACCAAACTTAACATCAGCGTTATATGCCGTATCATCTGTTGTATAATTTCACCTTTTACTTCAATACATGATTTAGCGGGTAAGAAATATATACTTGTATCCTGAACTTGCAGTTGTAGTCAATTCTTCCACGCTGATTTGTTATCCGCGCATCGTAAGAATAAAATTGGTAATCACGTATCGATTCATCTTCGAGAACTGTTGCATCCATATCGAATGCTGGATCGGAAATAAGTTTAAACATTTTAGTATAATTATTATTGTCCAACAGGAATACCACTTCCTGCTATCAGAACAGCAGTTATCTTTTTTTCTGCTTCACCAGCCAACTATGCTAGTTATTTTTATATTATTTGCGGCTTGATTTATTACTGTAATAACATTTGTAGGCATAACTTCAGTCCTGGGTAATTTTAGTGGTTGAG
Organism: Unio pictorum; assembly: GCA_030141615.1. Classification (NCBI taxonomy): domain Eukaryota; kingdom Metazoa; phylum Mollusca; class Bivalvia; order Unionida; family Unionidae; genus Unio; species Unio pictorum. Next base: position 925,471 of record JARLTB010000076.1, read on the forward strand.
GTTGAATCGCTTGCAGTCTATGTATGAATCGTGCTAGTGTATCCTTAATTGCTGAAAGCTCTTTACCGACAACATTTGTTTTGTTTTAGTTCTGGTTCTGATATATGATTACCCCCATTTTATCTGTTTAAGCATTAATTGGCCAGTACCTACAAGTAATTTCCCTTGACTCTGCTATGTCGTTGAGCAGCAACTATTTCAGCTGGAAAATCTCGTAAAATCGTTTTTGTTTTCTTAGTTCTTTCTGCTATTTTTCCAGTTGCTATTGCGGTTTGTTCTAGCGTTGGACGAAGACCTTTAGTAGCCTTTGTAACTCTTTAACCCTTTGTAACCCTTTCGTAAACAGTTTAAATAATTGTTCAGAGCATTCTGAAAATTCCACCTGAGACTCCTTACGTTCTTGTAATTTCGTAAATTTCTTCTAATATTTCTCGATGTAATCTAGCTGTAAGACTCCATAGCTGGCGCCATTTTTGATATAATAATGATTTAATTACTGCAGTAGAGAGTGTGGGACCTCAATGAAACGTCCGGTGGGTAAACAAAACACATACAGATTGGAAACAACCGACGAAAGATAAAGTAACAAAAAGAGCTAACCCAATTAGAGAAACTTTTTGTTTGAGGCTTCGGTTTGGCGTTATTGACTTTGCATTTTTCATTTTTGTAGGAATCTTTATTTTTTTTTTTTAAAGCAAACTACTTTTCAGCAAAAAGGTATTTTAGCCTTCTATGCTGATTAAGTAACATTACTGGTCGAATATTAGCCACGTTCAACCAAGCTGTCGCATGGTTATGTAAGAATTACGATCAACAAGAGTCTGGTAAAGGTCTACATAACATAACTGATTTCAATCTCCCAAACGACACATAAGGCTTGTTGAAAATCTGCTCGGGTGACAGTCTAGATAGTGACTTACATATAAAAAAATGTTTGCCGGAATCCAGATTCCTTCCATTAAAGGAGTGACCCCGTATGTCATAGCTATCTTGGTAAAAATCCATCGAAACATATGTAATGCCTTTCCGATAACCTGAAAGAGATTTAGATAGTGCTGTGAATTCCACCAAAAACAGTGACCTGTTCCTAACCTTCGAAGCAATTGTGAGATTTTTTATTTTGCCTTGAAGTAATTTAATTGATGTTGTTAGTTTTGTAGTCACCTACTGGCAACCTTTTGGTTGGTGCAAGCCTTTCGCCAGAAACAAAAGTTCGAGCATAGATGCAAATTTCAACGTAATGCAGTTAATACCTTTGGATGCTTTGGTTGTACATGTTTGTTATTGAGGTTATGTTCATAAACAATCACAACTTACTCCAACTAACTGTAAAAATTAAAATAAACTCGGACATTTTATGCGGCACCACCTGTCTTTTCACGTTTCTCAATTCTATCATATATACTGATACCACTCGGACAGCCGATCACCATACCAGACCACTCGCCGTATGCACTTGTATACTAGTAGAGCGCTTTGACGTTCGATCTCTATGTCTACTTGTATATTAGTAGACAACTCTGATATCCCATAACCATGTTTTCTTGTATACTAGTAGATCGTTCTGGCATCAGATAACCATGTCTACTTGTGTACTAGTAGACCGTTCTGACATCAGATCACCATGTCTACTTGTGTACTAGTAGACCGTTCTGACATCAGATCACCATGTCTACTTGTATACTAGTAGACCATTCCGACATCAGAGACATAAGTTTGGGATCTTCTTGTACACATTTTATTACGTACTGAATTTAGCCGAAAGAAATTTCATATTTTATTTTACAGCATGATAATGCTCATCTAAACTGGCAAATCATACACTTTTCATTCTAACTGAACGATAAGTTTATATTTGATCTGGAAACTTGTCTGGTATGCTGAAAATAGCCGAGAGGTATTCTAATTGATAGAAAACCCAGATGTGATCTAAATGCCGTTGACTCTATGACCCACTTTCTCATTTTGTACTTTTGAATGCTAGATTCGACTTGCACACACACACACATACACACACACATGCGCGCGCGCGTACATACATACATACGTACGTACGTACGTACGTACGTACATACATACATACATACATACATACATACATACATACATACATACATACATACATACATACATACATACATACGTACTTTGCCAAGCTGAAACCTTTTTGTTTTTGAACAGTGTTTCTTGCATGAATACTGTGTCTGATAACTAACTAAACATGCATGATGATTCTCAATATCAAGTTCAAGTGTTGTTAATCTCTTCCACTCAAGTTTTGATCTTATCTTCAAATCCTAGTTAAAATGCCTAACAGGGAAAATATATATTCATGCCCATGTATGGCAAGTTAGTCACACGGATGTATTTCAGCAATTATTAATAATTTGTTGATGCATACATTTTTGCATCTTACTTTGCACTGTTGATAATTATTATAATGTGCATGGCATGAAGGTATGTTTTTATACTATAAAATATCACTCAAATTATAAATTTATTGAAGGAAGTAAATCTTTACTTTAAACTATGACTTGTATGCCGTCACTCAGAGCATTTTTATGTAATGTTGATGCCGCCCCTTATTATCAGCATCTTTTCATCTGTCTTAATTAAGATACACCATTTTCGTCTCCCGTTGAGAGTGATATTTTATTGTTGCCATCTTACCCTCTTACTTTGAACTATTTGATTTTGTTTATATCTCTGGTCGATATTAAAAACTTTACCATTATTAAACGTTATACATAGAACCTATTGTTTGGCGTTAAATAGCTTAAAAGTGCTGGTGCGCCGTTAAAAAACAATCCATCAATCAATCAATCATGCCCTGTTGATAATTTTTCTGACACGTCTCAAATGCTAAGTAAACTAAAAGCCGATTTCTTGTGGTAGAAGTAACGATATGAAAAATATGTCGCACGATTGATTTAACACAATATTTTTGGGTTCCACTCGGGAATGAGAAAAAAAAACACTTTTAAAATCTACCAAATTTGTGGTATGGAATCATATAGCCACTCAATATCTGGAAAGAAGATCGGAAAATATTTAAACTTCTAGATCCTCTGGGTATTGCATCTGGCAAGAATAGTGAATCTGGGGTCAACCTGATGGAATACTGACTTCATCAGTCTTTGATCACCATGCCAGATGTTGAATTTAAACATGTTAACTGTATTTTCATTAACATTAAATACTTCAGCATACCTGAAAAAGATTTATGTTCATTCCCTTTGAATGCCAAATAGACTTAATGCAATAAAATTGTTGTATTTCCATTTTTTATTTTTTTCTGTCCTGAAATGGACAATCTTTATGATTATTTGGGCGTTTTGAGGTTCGTTTAAAAAATGCTCTTATATAAATTTCAATGATAAAGACCAAGTCATCAAAACCAATTTTTGTACCGGACATCAGAAAATGGGGTCGGGTCATGAGGTAATCAATATTTAGAATCAGTCACATTGCTGGAAACAGAAACTAGTCACCCGCAAATAATATCGGCGATCAGCGCGCTACATTTATTGAAACTGTTATACATATGTATGTATGTATGTATGTATGTATGTATGTATGTATGTATGTATGTATGTATGTATGTATGTATGTATGTATGTATGTGTGTGTGTGTGTGTGTGTGTGTGTGTGTGTGTGTGTGTGTGTTTTATCAGACTTTAAAGGCCAAACTATTTCCAAGCAAAGAGAAAACACAAGGTACTCTTCTAACGAAGACATGGCGGTGAAAATGTACATTTTACATTTTATCTTTTCTTCTGCAGAATAATCAGTCTATAAAAATATAAGACCACGGTATTTTGAGAGATCAGAAAGTATATTAATTTCAGATATTGTTGAATATGAATGATATTACAGACAGGGAAGGAATGATTTTAAACAGTGTAACGAGTCTATGCTCATAAAATAAATCACAGAAAAGAGTGAAAGACAACAACGTTTGCAGAATTTAACAAAAAATTTATTTCCCCAGGATACAAAGTGAAAATGAAAGAAAAAAACTTACTGTGTTGCGAATTACCCCTCCCCCCATTGAAATTTTTTTAAAATACAGAAACAAGTCTTAATAATTTTAAGTCCTGAATACAATTTAGTACAAGTCCAGAATAAATCCAAAAGCTGTAGGCGATGACATATCTATTATAGCTGTCATGCATAGATCATGAAAACAAAAGAACATGAAAAATTACTCAGACATTTTACTTACTCATTTCCTTGCTCTGGACATTCTCCAAATTGTTGCCTTTACTGGTAGTATACAACTGTTAAAGCATGGATGTCGAGACAAACTGGACTGAACAATGGATGGTGTGTTATACATTGTATGCCTGGTATTCATTGCAGACACTTTTGACCTTCTCTATGTCACAACAATATACACATTCCCTTGCTATGGGCATTACCAAACAATGTCCACAATTACACCTAAAATAAGAGTTTTCTTTAATGCATTGTTCTGTGTTTATCAAATTTTTTCCTATATTTATGAACACATGAACATCACAGTACAATGACGCAAACTGACTAATGTCAGGAACAGGTAAAACATTTAGTACAGCCCTGTAAAATTAAATTAGAGATGAAAGAAAATAGAAGTTGCAAGTAGATGACTACCACATAAAAAAGGGGTTATTTCATAGTTTATAACATACGCTATTTGCATACATAAAAGAAATTAGAAATGTTAACTTATAATACTGTGTACAAAATATGAATTCAATTTTGCTATCATGTAGCAGTAACTATAATGACTATTTCAACAGTTGTGCAAAAGAGGACGTCCTCTCCTAGGAATCTTAAGTACTTCTAAATCGTATCAATTTTTTTCACAGGTTTTCGAAGCTTACAACTGTTATCCAATGTACCTTTTACATATCAACGTATAAATACGTCTCTACCCATGAAATGAAATACACTTTTACATCCTTTATTACAGGTGAGAAACATTCATTTGTAAACGAATATGATACTGTGGAACACTACTGCAAATATCGTCGGATACATATGTTTATTTCCCTAGGATACAAAGTGAAAATGAAGGAAAAGAACTTACTGTGTTGCGAATTACCCCTCCCCCATTGAATTTTTTTTAAAATACAGAAACAAGTCTTTATAATTTAAAGTCCTGAATACAATTTAGTACAAGTCCAGAATAAATCCAAAAACTGTAGGCGATGACATGTCTATTATAGCTGACTAGTGTTGGTGTGTCAGCAGTCTTTTGTTGAAAATGTTTCCAAGTTTGAATTCACTATAAATTCCAGTGTATGTCTTTCCAAGAACGTTATCAGAACACTTTCGTATTGACAAAGAAACTAATCACTTGAATGCAAGGAAGAAATAAACTTTCTAGCCCGAAAATGAAATGCTGGATATAACATATAATACAACTTAATAGTGCTAGGTCGTAAAACACAACTGAAAAGTATTCTCAGTTACAAAATTAAAAAGCTCTCTAGTTGACCTCGGGTCACAATTAGCATTATCTACAAACACATATTACCTCAAGTCAAATAACCTTCTACGATGATCCTGATATTTGCAAAATAAAATCCAAAACCTTGATTATTTACAATTCACTTAGGAAATTCCAAAACCTAGACCTAGACCCAATTAAACATCTTCTATTAATGATATTGATTTTGTCCCATACACGTAGATAATAATGTAGTTATGTAATAGTGATTTACACCGAATAGAAAATAAAAATAACAGTTAATTTGAGTCTAAATAAACTAAAACCGAATTTTGGACAAGATCATGTTCAACATACAATATGACAACATCGTGTAATCAAAACGATAAATAAAACTAATTGACAATGCAAATGAAATATCAACGTGTGGAGGTTGGGGAAATGAAATTTCTTTGCTCTACAACTCTCATAGTGTCGAGAAAGCAAAATACCGCACTTAAAATGAAGCTGATTTTCTTCAGCCGTCGTAAAATGGGACGCACACGTGCATGACTTTTACCTACTTGAATTAAAAATATTTTTTGTCACCATTAGGAAAACCATATCCTGTCTCATCCAGACTTCGTATGAAAATGATTGATTCTGTGCGTACAGAAAATATTCTTAAAATAGCACAAGGAATACTAACCGTCCTGTTAATGCAAAATTAACGAATTTTCACTTTAAAATGTTGTTATCACTGCTCCTCCATAATGAATGGTCGTGTCAACATAGGCATTATTTTTTAAAACGACTTAGTAAAATAAGTCATATTGACGTGAGGTTACTACCTAAAGACTTCCTATGAAGTTCAATTGGTCTGAAATGAAAGATGGTGAAAATCTGAAATTCAGTATAGCCACAACACCGTGACCATCTTAAAAAATATTGTTAACGCTACCCAGCTGAGCGAATAGTCGTAACATAATGAAGTTTTCACTAAAATACTATATGTGATATCTAGTTAATACTAAAACCATGTCAATCATCTTGAAATTCTTGCTATCGCTACTCCTGAATGTAAAGTAATATTGACACGGGTTTTCACGAAGTATAATTGGTTCCAAATGAAAATGGTATTGATCTGATTTCTAACAAGACGGCCACATTTACCAGCTTGAAAGTCGTGTTGGCCTTATTTCTATTTGTATGAATGCTCATATCAGCATGGGTTTTTCGCAAAAAGACCTTTGCATATAATGTTTTAATCCTAAATTAAAACGGTACTGCTCTCACTTTTAATATGTGGATATCTTGCAAATCTTGCTCTCGCTGATACTTTTCAACGGGAAGTCATTTTGACACGATCTTTCGTCAGTTCATTTGAAGTCTAGCTTGTCATTACGACCATCTTGATGGCTGTATTGAAATTAAAAGCATATTTACTTCTCCAAAATGTATAGCTATATCAACATAGGGTTTTCACCAATAGACTTTTAATGATACCTAGTTGATACAAAATGAAAATTGTGCCAGTCGTATATTTATATATTGCCAAGACAGCGGTCGTGAAAATCCCGTTGTCACTACCAGCCTTGAAAGGATGATCAAAGGGCTTTCACCAAAAAGGCTTGTAATGACGTTGCCAATGGGACATCCAATGTGTTCATCATATCAGTTTTTTTCAAAATCGTATTACTCTGAGAAATATCAGATATGGCTTCATCAGCTAGTAGTTAAATGGAGAAATGGTCTTGTTTTGAATTCATGGAAATTCTTTACGGCACGTATTACATCAATCCCTTCGATGAGTACTTGATTTATGATTTACATTACTAATTTGAGACATAGAAAAAGCTTGATTTATGAGTTAAATTACTAATTTGAGACATAGAAAAAGCTTGATTTATGATTTACATTACTAATTTGAGACATAGAAAAGGCTGTTCAGAGCTAGTAAGCTTCTCTGAGATGAAGGCCTAGCCATACACAGATAAACTCAAATAAAACCCAATTATTGAGCACTCAAAATAAAGAAAACTGTCTTATATCTACAGTAGGACAGTGATTTATGAAACATGATATCAGTAGCATTTCTATATGTATATATGGATGGATGGATGGATGGATGGACGTAGGCAGGCAGGCAGGTAGGTAGGTAGGTAGGAAGGTAGGTAGATAGGTATCGAAATATTATATGTACGTATACTCTGGACAAAACTCATCGACCGGAAGTTCAATAAAATTTGAGAAATCTTTCAGGTTTGTGCCCTTTAAATTGCAAACACTTTCTGTCTAGACACCATTTGCCACTATTACTGCCAAGATTGTAATGAGACGTAATCTAAGCTATCAACAAACTAATTCGAGTTGTCTAGAATTGTTAGCACTAGAATTCCACTCAGTATTATATTGATGCTAAGAAAACGTTTGGATATTTGTTTACATCGCATATCCTGGGAGCTATTTTAATCGATTGAATACTTGATGACTCAAACATTTAATGCTTTATTTTTTATACATAAAATCTTTCCATCCTATAAACTATCTCAATCGTTTTTTTTTTCTTCTTTAAAGTGGAAAGGTGCTGTGGCTCAATTAGTAGAGCTTCTTAATCATAATCCATGGGTCGGGGGTCAGAGACTAGCTCAGGCTAGCTCGGGTCAGCTGTATAGGTTTGCCTCGGGGAGAAAAAAACAGTTATCAGCCATTTACCTCAGCATGATTTAAAGGGCTGTTAAAAGAAGCCAAAGACACAAACTCTTCAAACGATTGAGTTCCGGTTACACGTTGGTTGTGCAATAATGTGGCAGTAATGGAGAAGTTTGCAGTCATTTCTAACAATAAAAACACACTAAATATACATATTGTATTTTATATTATCTTAAATTTAATGACACTAATAAATATTTTATTGTTGATTTTTGCATCTGGTTGCTAAAATAGGATCAGTATTTTAATTAATCTTAAAGTGAACCGGAAAAATGTGGTTTCAGTGCAAGCAAACAAAAAGTAAACACCCATGAGTGATGTCGACGATCTAAACAAGCTATTTGAATGAATTAATGAAGAACATGATGACAGTCTAAATTATCATTCAGCCTACGGTGGCTCTTATTATTCTATTTCATACCATTGCACATAGATCTAATATTCCATACATTAATTTCATTTTTTTATCTGCTCAATTCTAGCAATAAAACCGTGGTTGATCATCTGCTAGATAACGACAACATTGCACTATAAAAGATGGGAGAAATAATTAATTTCACTCCCAGTAATATTCAATCTCCGTATGAATACACGTGAATATGCAAGAATTGGACCTAAAACTTTTAACCTTTTGAGCTGGATAACGGTGTCCCTCCAGAGTTTGGAGCACACACGGGAGTGGTAAAGGCACATGGCGATATTGTTTACTCTTCAGCTCTCAAGACGTAGAGAAAGTTAATACACACTCACATGTCTTTCACCTACTTGTTTATCTTATTTTAGTACTGCTGAAAATGGGTGCTTCTGGTTGTTCGAAAAAGTTTCCTGAAATAGCACAAAGTACATCAACTTTGCCTGTCGAAGAAATACAGAAAGACATTTGCACATAACCGACATTTTAATTTTCTAAAAGCCAACTTATAAAACTACACACACACAATCATATATATATATATATATATATATATATATATATATATATATATATATATATATATATATATATATATATATATATATATATATATATATATATATATATATAACCATTTTATTTTCTGACACAGAAAGTCAAACGCAAAATAAAACAATACATCGCAGAATCAAGAACACTATAGATTCCTTAAACCATACTTCTGATAATAACATTACTTTTTATAACAAGAATTAACAAACGGGAACCCAAACCAGTGGAATTCTCTTCCGGTAGACTCGTATGACCATGCTATCGCATGGTTCTGTGAGCTTAGACTGTTCATTCTCGGCCTTGTTTCTGTGAAGATAATTCCACAGTCGCCTTATCAACTGTATTTCAAACTGAAAACAGAAGTCTTATTAGAGGTTTCAACAAGAATCGCATATAATCCTTCATCTGTTTGAATATGGTAATTCATTGGGACTATAATGTTTTGGCTTCCCACCGTAGTTTGATTACATGTTTCGCACGTTCTTGTAACGTGTTGTGGAAAGCTCTATCTCGCGAGTAACAGCTCGTATGAAAATGAAAGTCTTTTTTGTTTCGCTTTCTCGAATGGTATACATATCTAATTTATATTGTGATTTACCTTTGCCCAGGACTCAGGATAGGAGTTGGGCCAATCTGGCACTTACAACAACTTACATATTACATATTTTTTGTCTATGATTCTTTTAATTATATTTAAGATCAATGTTACTATTAGGTAAGTATGTTTATGTAGATCTGCGTTCAGGGTATTGATATTAGCTTAGAAAAACCTAGTGTACCTGATGGTGTTGACAATTATTTTTTTTTTTTAAATGAACTTTTGACCCTCGTCACGATCTTCATATTGTCTTTGGGTAAAAGATGTTGGAGAAGTAAACAGAAAGTCTTCATATCTTAATATCCAACGTGTGTTCAGTTTTAATTAAAGAGGATTCATTTATTACAATTTTGCACTGGAATTACAAAGCTCTCGTTGATTCATTCGGACTAAATCACTATTTTGGGATTACTGTGAATTCATGTGCGGACTTTTTTGATTATATCATTGTGATGCATCATCTCTGTCAGCACATCAATACTATTCCAGTCTATTGGTACATGAATACTTTCAAGCTCGGAATTCATTCGGAACACCACTGGAATTGATTCAGAATACTATATACTTTTGAACTTTGATACAACGTTTAGGACCAGTTGGGATTTAATTTACAACGATGTAAATGTTTAAAATTTGTCACTTTCTGTATTCCAAAGAAATAAATTATTTCTTGAATTTTACAAACTTTGCTGGTTTGCGCTCTTTACCGTTTCTTAGTTTCAGACCATTGACTCGTATCAGGCGATTAATATAATCCTCCAGATGCATCGGTGTATGATAAAACAAGCCTAGTCGAGGGTTGGGGTAGAAACTTCTTACCCGACAGAGAAGTATGACTAAGGATTCTTTTCCTCGTATTTCTGAACGAAACATGAGGGTTAAAGTCAAAATGGCGCACTGTGAATACACATATAACTTTCAAAAAGCAAAACACCCACTGAAATTGCATTACCTAAATATGTAGCGTGATAAGCTTGAGCAGCGATTCAAATGTGAACAGGTAAAAAAAAGTCCCAATCTTATCCATTAGATTCATAGATACAGACAACAAATAATGAAATAGTCCAAGATTCACCTTTGGTCTCGAATTTATATTTCTTTACCCATCATAAATAATTATATTAATTTTAAAATGAGTAGAAAACAAAATGATTACAACGACGTTGTTTTTAACCTGAAATGTCATGATGGAAACTTGGAAGTTTTAACTACATTGTGTGCACTGTGCTAGCAACAGAAAGTGAAAATAGTCTACGAGTCACGATAAAGGTCACGTTTGAGGTAGGATAGAGTTTACCTTTTATGGTATAATGTTTATCAACGAAACTATCGTTTACGCGTATTGGAAAAATATGATCTTGTTCATTCCAATGAGTATATAATTAATAAGAAGTATTAGCTTCCATCTCACTATATAGCGTTATCGAGCGTTATCGAGCCCTGACACAACGAAATTATTTTTGTTTAACCGACACATTATAAACATTTTATTACTCGCAGAAAATACCACAGTTAACAAGAGACATTTTTGCGACTTAATATACAGGTATTTTGTGATCACACTCGGTTAATAGAAAAAGTTAGATTACTTGCACAATAATTTTTGGAAGGCTTGCTTTTCACCTATGTTAAGTACCAAGCCACCAATCATTTTACAGCTAAAGAACCAGTCCCAAGAATTTAGGGATGCATCCATTGGGTTGTAAACGGATTTAATTTTTTTCCATCAGACATTTCATAAACCTTTTTAATCTATCTGTTATAGTCGACAACACATATTTTCTTTTGATATCATGTATATAAGTTCATACTGACAAAATAACACATGGTTCAAAAGTGAAAAATATTGCTGCAGAGCACATGTTTTAATTAAGGCTAAACAAAATTTTCTCTGTCGAACGAACGGAAGTCTGTCTGGTTTCCATGCCAACATATTGTAGCAATTTGTATAAATACATTATCATTCAATTATATGGTTTACCAAGTATTGTTTCCATCCACGACATGATAGTCGGATCGTTGGTTGGGCTTTAACGGCACTTAAAACACATTATTGTGCAATTCGTGCAGAGCAAATGATAAGTAATTGCCGTTTTCAAGGCCGTACCGTATCAGTCGATCCAGCAAGGCATGTGTAGGTATCAAACTCGCAACCTTTGGTTGACAGGTCTGACAGAACAGGACGGAAAGAAAGTGTTACAAGAAGAAAAGAAACTGAACCTGTCTTTGTAAAATGTAAAAAATGAGTACGCCTTTGAATAATGTAATAAATATGTACGCAACTAAATTTTATACAGAAGTACTACTACTACTACTACTACTACTACTACTACTACTACTACTACTACTAATAATAATAATAATGAGGACTTTGTATATCACCTAATCTTTAGAAGCTCTAAGCGCTTTGCAACATCTATAATGATGTGACTACAAAAATCAAAACAAACACCATGAAGTTAAAAAACATAAAAACATGCTGAAAATACGTAAGGTAGGAAACATTATTAAGTCTTTAAGTTTGTTCTTGCAGTCGCAAACGGTGAGTTTTAAGAGCACTCTTAAAAGGGACCACTGTGTCTTTGTGTCTAATTTCAATGAGACATTCATTCAACGTTGCTGGGCCCTGGTATGCAAAAGAACGTTGTCCGTATGACTTCGTTTTCATGGTGGGAATAATGAGTATACGATTGTCAGAAAAAGAGGAGCGTAATTATCTTGCTCGTATACACATGAGTGAGGCCAGATAGGTATGTTGGACTGGAGTCCGTCAGTGAAACGTAGCACAGAGAACAAATGTTATGTTTGATTCCGGATCGAATGGATAGCCAGTGTAGGATACAGATTAGAGGGGAGGTGAGCTCTGATCGTGATACTCTAAGGATGATCCGAGCATCTGTGTTTTGAACCTTTTGAAGTTTCTTAAGTATTGAGACAAACCGGACATAACTGAGTTTCAATAGTCCAATCTTGAAAGTACTAATGAACACACAAGCGTTTTAGTGGCATCAACTGAAAGATATTTGCGAATGGAGCGGATGCGTCTTAGCTCCAGATATGCAGCCTTGCATATGTTAATGATTTGTTGGTGCAATGTAAGTACTGCCTAAAGTAACACCTAAATTTCATACTGACTGTGTGACCTTAATGTTGGTGTTGCTGATATTGATTGTTTGAGGTAAAGGATGTGAATGAGAAAGTCTTAGTTATGTGATCAGATTGGACTCAGTTTTATCATCATTCATCTTCAGCTTGTTTCATGTCATCCATGCTTTCACATGAGAAATGCACCTTTCTATTACACCCTGTAACTCCAAAATAACGTTCAGCAGAATATACTATAGATGACCTTAAATGCTTCACTTCGCTATATTTACGATTGTTATAACGAAATAACGAAATAAAGTGCTATTTTCTTTTCCGCGCCGGCACATTTTGCACGGAGGGACTGAATGCCGGTTGTTTCTGCACTGAACGCTGATTATGGATGTGAAATGTATCGTATATCTCAATTCAAAAGATTTAATGTTTTTATTCTGGCGGATGAATACACTCCAGATTTATTAGATACACGATGGAGATCAGATATTATATTCTCTAAAGACCGCTCAGGTGGCATAGTGGTTAGAACGTCCTCCACGGATGCTGGAGGTCGCGAGTTCGAACCCCTGCCGAGTCATATCAAAGACTTATTAAAATTGTACTTACAGCTGTCTTGCTAGGCGCTCAGCATTAAGAGGTTAGCGTTATGACTGGAACACATGGTGTCAGGATAATGAGACTGGGTGGGGCATAGTGCTTCATATCTGCGGCATGATGCCTCACATCAGATATCGTAGCGATAAGTCTGATAAACTAAAGCTACGTTAAAAATCAAAAACACACGTTAGGCTTTGAAACAAGATCATGAGATTGTGCATTTTTTATTATTGCGTACATATTCTCTCTCTGTCTGTCTCTCTCTCTCTCTCTCTCTCTCTCTCTCTCTCTCTCGCACACACACACACACACACACACACACACACACACACACACACACACACACAGAGCAACGATCTTGCTTGGGAGGTAAATCGTGAACTAGAGTCAGCGCAGCGCGAGATTTGTATGGCATGATACCAGTAACAGTACTGAAAAAGACCACCTAGTTGCACTGATTTGTTAAGAGAACACTTTTCAAGTTTTTTTCCCTGGATGAAACAAACATTATATTTAATCAATCATTATCGTTTAGATTATTATGTACTTCTCTCTCTCTCTCTCTTTCTCTCTCTCTCTCTCTCTCTCTCTCTCTCTCTCTCTCTCTCTCTCTCTCTCTCTCTCTCTCTCTCTCTCTCTTCTCTCTATCTCTCTCTCTCTCTCTCAGCTATGTCTGTCTAACTAGCTATCTTTACAGAAGGATGTATGCGTAGCAGAATACCGATGAATAGAGTAAGCACGTTTGCAACTCTGACTTTATTTCTACGTACGTAGCTCATTAGACAAGGAGATGGTTGAACGATACAATTTGCACAACTGTGCTGTGGCAATTCACTCGACAGATGTATTCCTATTAAGTTTTCCAGACAGTGTTTTACGTTTCAATGAAACAATTCGCACCGAGGTTTGGTTTATCAATTCATGAAGGAAAAGATTAATATGAGGGTGTGCTGTAGAATTCCGTACCACTTGACACTTTTGATATTGTCCAGAACAGGGGCAAAAACAAATGCAATATACGATTGGTCTACTGTTTCTATAAATGAACACCTTTTGAAACAATAACAGAGCACGCGCAATATCCAAAATGAAATGTAAGACAGTTCTGAAACACAAGGCAATACTGTTCTCCTAACTAGCTTGATCAAATTTTAGATATTTGATTTCAACACATTAAGGGCATACTATTTTAGAGATGTAACAATGATAAATATTTTGTAACGAGAACAATAAATTGTAGCACGCAAGACCGTGTAAAAAGAAGGAGTCAAGTATGATTGAATAATACCAAAACAAAGGGATTATCAAATAGCAACAAAGTTGAATCTCGGATGAGGGCTGAAATAAACAAGATACATGTATGTTTAAAATATCAATCGCGATGTTTAAAAATATACCGTGATTTATATATATATATATATATATATATATATATATATATATATATATATATATATATATATATATATATGTAACGGGCTGTCTCGGTATCAAGGGTTATTAGTACAATATCGCACAAGACCTGGTCAGAGGTATTGCGCAACATGGAAAAACAACACTCGAAACCGCTAATTCTCGTTATCTAAAGGAATGACCTCTACGGTGCAATTTGCCTGGTCATAGAGTGGATATGGTAATCTGAGATGGTATCTTGAACAAGTCAACACACGAGCCCCCGTAAAGATAAAATGAGAATTTAATTAAAATACAATTAAAAGAAGAATGACACAATAAATTACAATTTTCTTTCCTTCTGACTATTCTTCGTTCAGAAGCACTTCAAAAACCCGAAGCTTTAAAATAGCAGATACGTTAATTAAAATTCAAACACTAATAAAATAGATGAATTTAACCGTTAATAACTGATAGTAACTTTCATCACGAAATCGAATGTTCATTAATATTGGACTGTTGGGTGATTCACAATGACCTTGTTCGTCGACTGGTTTTTTCCTTCTGCGTGCGTCACGACTTTAGCTTGCCCTTTGATTGAACGGGGAATTCCACAACTCTGACTGCTGACTTCTTTTCCCTCCTTTTCTTGAATCCTTTTCGCTCCTTTCCTTGACTTCTCGCTAATTCTCGCTCTTTCCAAACAAACTATTTTCCTTGTGTTTTTGGCGTCTTACAATCGTTCCACATTCAGTTTAACCCCTGGAATCACAATTTTTACGAACGTCTTTCTTGCAAAGAACGATCGGAGTCCTGGTAACGGTTCTCTCTTGCAGAGAAATTTTCAGACTAATTCAAACTCATCAGCTCAGAGAATATATATTTCCCCGATTCTAGGTTGTGACACCCCCCTCCTTCTACATCAAGATGCCAAAAATGCCACTTGGAGTCGAAATATCACCCTACCATTTGTTTCAAATCACTTTGACATCTATACGTGAGAAATTCTCTCTCTTAAGCGTGTCAAACACCAAGTTCGGTTCTACTATCAACATTCTAACAGCCTGACCCAGTTAAGTAAACATTCTTTCGTCCAAACTCCTACTCCAAGACAGTTAATTGTCGGTTAGACTAAGAATTAATTAATGAATTTCACTGGCGAAAAATTTGGCACTTGACATATATATATATATATATATATATATATATATATATATATATATATATATATATATATATATATATATATATATATATATATATATATATATATATGATGCAAAAATCTGCCGATCTATGAAGAGCACAATAATTTGGGGCAGAGAACAATTAATCAGGTTTATGGGGTTATGGGGACAAGTGCTTGTTAAATCGCTATACTGCAATGATTTCTTATGTCTGGTCGGTAGAGGAAGTGTTTTTAAATTAGGACTACGTTTATTTAGCTGATTCAGATAAGAATAGCAGAAACGGTTCAGTGTGATTTTGTATCGAAACTGTCAGAATTGATAGTTTCTGAACGGTTGGTTTGAAATCTAGAAATCAGACTGACCGCAAATTTTGGCGCCTAGTTATAAAAAGCGGTTGATATATTTAATACAGAGAGGTTACGTTAAATAAGGGGCGTGTTTCCCCACACAGATGTGTTTTAGTCTTAAAAAAGACCCATCGGAAAATCTAACCATGCTCATAACTACTATTGTTCACAAGATTATATGAATTCGGTGAAAGATTTATTTAAAGAAGTGTATCTTCCTAACCTAATGTATTATCACAATTGTTTATATAATTGGTTAAATTGTCGTTTTTCATGTCATTCTATTCTATATATCTGCTCAGATCTCTATTTATTCCACCTATAAGTTTCACACTTATATTTATATTTACTTGATCCGGGCAATAACACCGAGGGTGATCATCCTCTAGATAATTAGAACTGAATAAGGTGGACACCTTGAAAGAAGGTAAATCCGCCAATCAAACCTCCTTCACAAGGTAAGAGGAGGTTGAGTGGTCTAATGCGCTCTCCGTTACAGATCGCTTCCAACTCACCTCTGTCTGCGTGGTTTGAATCTCGGATTCGGCCTGTTTGGGTCCGTGAGAAAGCTTGCCAGTAGCTTCTTGTGGGTCGATGGTTCTTTCCGGGTTCTTCCTCCACCATTACTACTGGCTGCCATGTATAGCCTATCTTGTGCTGAAAATTGACGTTAAACCCTACAACAACAATACATATCCCGAATCACTGGCTTAAGATAATTGTACGAACAAGAGCGATTTATTCAAATAATAATGATTATGATTTTTAAAAAAATAATAATATTAAAGCAAATCCAACCATGACCTTTGACTACATGTTAGTCATTCATCACAGCTGTAATATACTGTCTGTAGTTGGCTTATTTTACGTGTGAACAAAATAAATTTGAAAAGACTTGCAAGAATAGAATTAGTACTTTAAAAATGTACCAAAGAGGAATCATTTGTTCGTATACACATTTAAGTGGATGCAAACGTGGAGGTATGTGTTATGAACGAACATGAATCAGTGTTCACTGACGTTATGCCTTCTTCGCCTGTATGTGGGACATAATCCAAAATCTTGGCATAGCAAGAAAAGTACGGCATTACGGCATTATTTACGTTTTATTGGTTTAGACTTAATAGTTAATTGTGAAAACACGTAAAATTGTACGGCCATAGTGTACAGGAAACTCAGCTTGAAGCGGACAAGGTAAGTCTGACGTATTTTGCCAAAGCAATTATGTTCGCTGTATGTATATATATATATATATATATATATATATATATATATATATATATATATATATATATATACTGTGTGTGTTTGAGAGAGAGAGAGAGAGAGAGAGAGAGAGAGAGAGAGAGAGAGAGAGAGAGAGATGATGTTGTTGTTTAAGTGTCCTTTGAAGATTAAAATCAAACAGCTAATTGAATATTTTGTCAAATTAATTAATAAGCAAGAAAGATATTTTCTCTGTCAAGTTGACTGTTTTTTAACTTTAATTTCCCTAGCTCGAAATGGGCATCCAAGATGCTTTTCGCTGTAAGTTTCTATTCTATTCTATAATCGTATTTGAGTTTAAAATATTCGTAACTTTGGCTTCACCCATTGTTAATCATTGACAAAGCAATCGTTAGAAACTTCCCAAATGATAAATGATCATGATTAAGAAAATTGCATATGAGTTTAAAATATTCATAACTTACTCATCACTGATTATCAGTTACTGAGAAAGCAATTGTTAGAAGATTTATATCATCTCAAATGATAATTGGTCACTGTTAAGAAAATTTTACGAAATCTATGCCCGGGAGTTTTTTTTTTTGTACGGGAATTTTGTTATCTTATGACCCTGCGCTCCCAACCCCTTCCGAAAAAACACCCTCAAAAACAAACAAAACAAACCAATACAAAAAACGCTAACACAAAAGCAATTGAAAATCAGCGATACACGTCAATCAAGCACTTTTGTTCCGCCACAAGGCTAGCACATACGAAAAGCTATGTGATTCGCTATGCCTCATTTTGAAGGTTGGCTACGATATCTTTGTTGAACTGTGATAGCCCCACTCCCACCCGATACTATAGCGGTATCTGGGATGTAGAATAGGTACTATGCACACTCCCGCGTGTCATAAAATGCAATTATTGGAGACATCAGCAGCGGTGGCTTAGTGGTTAGCATGCGGAATTCTATCAGATCAGCCGGGGTTGGCTATCATGATGCTTCATTGGGTTACGTACTTTACTCCGATTGCCTCGTCACCAAATAACCTAGGTTTGTTGCTTAGCCGCTAAATAACAAACCAGTGTTTGTTGTTGTTTTCATGAGTGTTCACTTGAGATCTCAACAAAGAATTAAATTAGAATTAGTGTGAGAACGAAACCTGAAAACATTTAACATCAGCA
This sequence comes from Unio pictorum, assembly GCA_030141615.1. Lineage (NCBI taxonomy): Eukaryota > Metazoa > Mollusca > Bivalvia > Unionida > Unionidae > Unio > Unio pictorum. Next base: position 944,183 of record JARLTB010000076.1, read on the forward strand.
TAGACGATTTATAAAAGACTCGAATGTCTATATTGTAAGAAACAAATTAACCATTTAGACAATAATTGGCAAATAGACAGAGAGCAATGTGTGCAATTAGAATTTTTAATGTAGCATTAACAATTTTTCAGTCATTTCGCTACGATGTCTGCAGTGAGGCAGTTTATATTAATGTCTAACAATGGGACATCATGCCGCAGACATGTAGCATTATGTCCCGCCATGTCACATATTCCTGACACCATACCGACCAGTCCTAACACTAACCTCTTGATGCTGAGCGCCTAGCGAGGCAGTTGTTAATACCATTTTTGTAAGTCTTTGCTGTGACTCGGTCGGAGATTGAACCCACAACCCCCGCTTCCGTGGCGGACGCTCTAACCACTAGGCCACCGGAGCGGTAGGGAGAGCAATGAATATCGTTTGCATAATATCCAATATAATAAGGTGGAAATGTTTATTTGTTGTCACAGATAATAAGGAAATTATGAAAATCACGTGGTATTTATATTGTATCATCGCACAAAAGAAGAAAAAAGCAGCCACTCCATCTTCAAAAGTTTCGTACAGAATTTGGAGAACAAAGGCTAACCCCTGCATTCATTTAAACGCGTCAGTTATCTATCGTCTATTCTTGGATGTCGTGATTGTAAAGTTATTGAATTAAGAATTATTTATCATTGCCCTTTCGTCGTCAGTTCCCAGGATCATTTCAATGTTTTTAATTTCCATGCCAATCACCCATCTCAAATGCGAAAAAAATCTGAAGTAATTCTGTTGGCGGCCGTCCCAATGAAGCATGAGTGGCTCTAGAAGTATTGGCGCGTCCCCAGTTCCCTTGCGCAGTACCTTGTTCGATTTGTATACCGTGGTTGTGACAAAACACTTTCCCAGTTAAAATGTTCTATCGATGCCCACAACACCTTCTTTCGATGATAAAACGAATTCAAGTCCAGTATTTATTCATTAGTGTAGCATATTACTGAGGGTAAGGGATTGTCTCAAGAATGAATTATCTCAGCTACATACGGATGTTTACCGCTTAACATACGTATAACATTCAAAAGTTCATCAGCAACGTTCTTCGATTAAAAAATCTAGTTTTGTCGCATTGAGATTGCTTTTGTCAAACGCTATCTGTGTTATATGACTTCGTCATACTCTATATCTGCCTTTGTTCTATTAAATGTACGTATGTACTAATTTTACTTTCAAACAACATTAAATCACGCTTTTTAAATATTTAAATATCAAAACAAAGTTAATATAGTATAATATATACGAATATGCACAAATAAAACAAAAATAAACAGACTTTGCCTGCCTTTGTCTGACTTTGCGGTGTTTAGTAGGACCGGTATTCGGTTCCCATGACTTGCGCTGACTGAAATTCTGGTTGAAATGTTGACCATATTATCTCCAGCCGTGGAGATTCTTACGGATTTACATATACAAAGCCTCTTGCTTCTGGAACTGAGGATGGGTTGCGTGGTAAGGCAGAATATATATGTTGGGAAAAGACTCTACTCCAGATAGTGTCGCAATGTTTCTTGTTGCAGGGATTAACGTCATTTTTCAACACACGATATACATGGCGGCCAGTATTGATTGTGGTGGAAGAACCCCGGAAAACCCCCGGAAAGAACCACCGACCCACGAGAAGCTACTGGCAAACTTTCTCACATATCCACATTGGCCGAATCTCACTGAGACTTGAACCCACGCAGAGGTGAGACGGCAGTGATCCGTAACATAGAGGGGTTTCCCCACGCAATCTTTGTTTGTGGATTAGTTTGTCAGCGGTTTCATTTGAGCGGGACCATGTGATTGGTACTCAGTTACTGTAGCTTAGAAAGTATTTTAGTTTCTTGACCAAATCAATTTTCTTCGTTTCGCCTCTCTTGCTTATGACGATCATGACCCGCTTGCATCTATGCGTTCTTAATGAACTCTTATAAGCGTTTTTATTAGTGAAGTCAATGAAAGCTTCTGTATAAGTGATACCAAATGCAGTTCAAGTGCATTGCTAGATGTGGGAAAACTGTTAATATCATACAGTACAATTGAATTTAGCAATGTACACAGCGAATACAGACTGACTCCACAAGTAAAACAACCTTGAGCTTGTCACTGTTAAAAGCGTATAGATAGGAGTGTGTCACTGGTTTTTCCTTGGTAACATACACGAAACAATGAATGTTATTTATCGAGAAGCAAAATTAGTTTTCTAAAGTCAAGTTTTAATTAACGGGAACAAGGATACTCGTCACACACATAACTGACAACAACCACAACAACACTTTCGTTTGTGAAAGATAACAAATTAAAAACATACAGTTTTGTTTCGATCACAATATAATAACAATCAACTATAAATGTTACTGTATTTTTTGTAAACTTCCATTGCACAGCATGATATACCCAATTACTCGTAATTTCTCATATGCCCGGATTAACTTTTGCGACATTTTAGCCGACTCTAAACACTGGTTCTATTTCTACCAGTCCAATTTAAACGACTTTCATAGTAAACTCCAATAGAATGGTTCGTAGCTTGTAACTCTGTTTGCCTGAAATGTAACATTTTTTACTTATAGTTTCATAAACTTTGAGCTGGGGACTTATTGGACACATGTCTTCAATTAGGAACAAAAAATATATTATCATTAATTTGCGAGCACTAGAATAATAGCGGATTTAATGACATAACTTTTTTTATGAGCCAATCATAGCATCGTATGGAGCAACTTTCTCACAGTGAATCAATTTGACTGTCAGTCATTGTCAGCCAGTATGGTAATACACATGTATTGTGTGATTTGGATATTTAATGTACCTTTAACCATGTTTCGTTCATATCGCTACGATGTCTGCAGTCTGGCAGTTTATTGTGATGTCTACCACTGGGACGTCATGTCCAACGCAATCACATTATCCTGATACCAGGACGACCAGTCCTACCAATAACATCTTCATGCTGAGCACCTAGTGAGGCAGCTGCTGTTACCATTTTTAAAATATAAAAAAAACATAAGTCTTTGGTATTACTCGGCCTGGTTCGAAACCGTGACCTGAGACGGACACTCTGACCACTAGGCTACCGGAGCGGTCACGTCATATTGTCAGCATCAGAAACATCCAAATCACGACAAGATGGACAAGACATCTCGTAATGATCTGTATATTATTACGTTGACAATAAGACTTGATCTAGGATTTAAGATTAATTTACTATGATATTTGATTGGTTTTATAAGAATTAAGATTAATTTACAATGATATTTGATTGCTTTTATAAGAATTAAGATTAATTTACTATGATATTCGATTGGTTTGTTATATATTTATCACTGCTGAGATAATTTAAAAGTCTCATTGAGTAAATGAAAAACAAACGTAATTGCGCCACATTTTAACCTTTTAAATGCGAACTTATTTGATTCATAAAGCATGTTACATTTTGATCAACTGATGTGTGAATGAATATCAGTTTTATGAATGAACAAAGTGTAATTCCAGTCTTGTTTGAGAGTATGGTGATACGAAATAAGAAAACGTCATTCCTAACACCGGGAAATGATGGTTAACCTACAGTTCTTTCTTGAGTAAAAATAAATGATAGGTATAGAATAAAGTATACATCAGACTTTTTCAAAGATTGTTTTCGAATCAAACTGGCCTTCTAAGTGCACAACCGGTTAGTGTATTTTTCTTTAAGTGCTCTGCTTTTCAGTACTACAAAAAAACTTTTGGATCCTTTCTAAGATTCTGAACAATTTAAATGCAGATTCGAAGATAAAAGGACCAGACTTTACCATGACACTATGCGTTTCGTACGTTACAGGAAAATCATATTACATTGTTAAACTTTTATTTTACCAAGGTTTCTGTTTTGCTGGCATGGTAATTGGTTTTAAACCAATTCTAAATGGCTTATAGAAAGCTTCAGAAAGTGTTAGACGGTATTTTGTTTGTCCTTAATTTCAGTTAGCATTGCGACAATTTTCGTGATAAAAGTACTGTAACGATTTGGATTACGTCAGAGTTGATTGTAAGAATTTTTTTTATTTTGTTAGTTTTAAGGTCTCGTAACCTGTTATTGGCCATAGCATGCCGATTAAATCGGAACTGATCATCTTTTCCACTGATACACTGAGGCTGCCGACCTGAACTGGACTGAATGATTATCGAATCCGTTACCCTTGGATTACGAGTCCGACGCTGTTCCAACTATCGCATCCCACTGGAAGAAATAATGCAAATTAGAAGTAAATGAAACATGATCTTAAAGTCAGTTTCCATGGTGATATAAATTTTGAACATTTGTTCATAATAAATAACTCTTTTATATTTTATATATTGATTTCTTGTTTGTTACAGCTATGTCACGTGTCTCTAAGTGCCAGATTGCTAAGGATGCAACGTATACCAAATTTAGAACTTAAATGTCAGACTCAGCAAGGACGTGAGTACGCTAAACATACTGACGGCCTTATCCTAGCCAGGTCAGATAAAATAGATACAACCCACCCATTGCTAGAGAATCTTTTAAATTTGAAGACAAGATGTTAATACATTTTTAATAGATAAGAAATGCAGCGTTTGCTCATGTATTTAATACGTGCATATTTATTTTAAAAACCCACATTTTCGCCTGACCAATAAGAATGAATTATTCTATTCAGCGTAATGTATCATTTTGGCTAACCAGGGCGACCATAGTTGTGGATCGTTTTCATGTAACAAAATGAGTTGGCAGTATTCAGTGGTAAAAAAAAGTAAGCACATTAATCTGTAGGGATAAAAAGTTGAATATTTGAGCAATACGTAAATACAGTTTTTATTAGGACACAGTATCGATTCGAAATTGTGAGGAAACGTCCTCCCCAGTGTTCTACGAAAGTATTGTATCCAGACATCACATATACATGACATACATGAAAAATAGCATCCAAAGTGGTTATCGTACGTAAATGAGAAGAAAATCATTAAGTAATAAGTTTCCTAGAGTTTCAGAAGTTGTTTCCTCTTGTTGTCTTGTTCTCGAATCCCACATTAAAGCGCGACACAGACGTTTATGCAACTCGCACTCAAGTTACTGAAGAAGATGCTGAATCATTACATATTACCACTCAAGTTACTGAAGAAGATGCTGAATCATTACATATTACCACTCAAGTTACTGAAGAAGATGCTGAATAATTACATATTACCACTCAAGTTACTGAAGAAGATGCTGAATCATTACATATTACCACTCAAGTTACTGAAGAAGATGTAGAATAATTACATATTACCACTCAGTAAAGGTTGAGAAAAGTGTCATCAATATTACCGTTGCATGTGTACCTGAGTTTCGTTACAACGGTATGTAAATATTGGTGAAACGAACTATAAATACCGTTGCAACGATAACTGTGTGAAAATAACATGATATAGCGTTGCAACGGTAATCAGATACCGTTACAAATGCACCCTTAGTTTAACCCTTTGGGTAATTAAAAAGAATTTTCTAATTTCTCATTTCCTAAGCAAGAAATATTGCGTCAAGCACTTGGTAGTTCTAAAGACGGTGATCTTCTCTAGGGCCATTTGACCAAAGGAAATATTGGCTGGGATAATAGGCACTTTTTGAGATCTCTGTATTTTAATATATAGTGGAATGCTCTTTATTGGTTTTTCCTTCCGAGATGAAATGGCATTGGAATAGTTTTTCCCTTAGAGATAAATGGTTTTGAGAGGTACTAGTGTTGGGGTGGATACATTGGCGTTTTTCGATGAAGAAAGTTTCACATGTTTCCAGTCTGTTAACACCGCAGAAGCATCCGATACAAAAATGAATTTTTAAACTTCAGTATATATTCTTATTCTAGATGTTATGTAAAGTATAATATGTATATAAGTAAGTTTTCAAGTATACAGGTCTAAACTTTTCTATATTATATGGGGATTGATTACATCAGTTCTTTCGTGACATCCCCTAGTTATGATTTTGTAATAATTTTGAGTAATCTCTTAGTTATTTTTTGCAATCATTTTCGAGTCATCCCCTAGTTATTATTTTCCAGTCGTTTTCGAGTTATCCCAAGTTATTATTTTGCAACCATTTTCGAGTCATTCCCGTGCTATTTTTTTGCAATAATTTTCGAGTCAACCCCATCTTATTATTTGGAAATAATTTTCGAGTCATCCTTTAATTATTATTTTGCAATCATTTTCGAGTCATCCCCAAATTAATATTTTGCAATAATTTTCGAGTCATCCTCTAATTATTATTTTTGCAATCGTTTTTGAGTCATCCCTTAATTATTATTTTGCAATCATTTTGAGTCATCCCTATGTTATTATTTGGAAATGATTTTCGAGTCATCCCAATTTATTATGTTGCAATCATTTTCGAGTCATCCCTTGATTTTTATTTTGAAATGATTTTCGAGTCATCCCCATATTATTTTGCAAATTATATTGTTTAAAACCGTAGAAATGAGCTTTATTTTCATTTACGCTCGTTTACATTGCATTTCTTTACTTGGAGTTGTTTTTGTTATAACATGATATAAGGATTATCAATTTGAGACAAATAAGAAGAAACAGTAAAGTAACATTTTTATCCTTTAAACGCGTGATTCGTTGTATAAATTGAAAACAAACCAGTATCTTAAAAAAAAAATTGTAAAATTAACTTGCCATTTAAACCTTCCATCAAACCGTGTGTACCCTTACAATGAATGTTTTATACGTCCTGTAAACGACTTCACATAGTCTCTTAAATGATTTACTTATTCTTCCAAATAAAGCAGGTAATACTGTAATACATAATGAATCATAATACAGAATATAACATATATATATGTATTCAATGGTTGCACGATTGGAACGAATTCATGTAACAGACAAAATATAACAAGAACTATTTCCTTTGTTTATAAGGCACATATTTTCTGTCTAAAGACTAAAGTTGACCTTTTAATGAACTCGGGAATATTTCATAATGCAATACGTAGTTATAACTCGAACTGTAAAACTATTTTTAGTAGTCAACATAAAACTAAACTTTCAAATGCACTGTCGACTACAAAATACGAATTTTCATTTGGCCTGTCAATGTCCAAAGGATTACCCGTTATAGTTTTTCATAAATAGTGTAATGTATTCTGCTACAATGAACGCTCGGCATGGCCTTTTCTTTTTTTATTATTATCTGCATTTCCCTTTGACTCTGAAATTACTTTCTGCGTCTCATTTGTATTCCTCCACATTTTGTATTCGACTCTATGCCATTTAAACTTCTCCCTCAAGTTTCCTGCACTTTTCCATACAGGTTACTTCAACATCGCTGACCTCCATGATCGAAGTCAACAATTTTCCCGATATAGAGTTTGCTTTCATACAACACCACTTTGTAATCATTGTATTTGAGTTCTGATTGTGTTTCCAGATCTGTTATCCATGAGTCTTGTGTCTCTTGTGTTTGAGTTTCATTCACTTCTCTGTTGTGGTTTTTGTTTCTGTTGTCTTTTTTTCATCAAGGTTTTTCCCATATGCAGTTTGTATGTTCATTAAAATCGCTTACTGTATTGCAATCTGTACAGGCACATGTTTTTTTTGGTCATTATTTGCTGGTTAGATATCTCAATCACACAATGTAATATCTTCACTACATTGGGCAGATATCTCAACTGCACAATGTAATATCTCAGCTACACTGGTCATGTATCTCAACTACACCATATAATATCTCAATTACACTGGTCATAGAGCTCAACTGCACCATGTAATATCTCAACTACACTGGTCATAGATCTCAACTACACCATGTAATATCTCAACTACACTGGTCATAGATCTCAGCTGCACCATGTAATATCTCAATTATATTGGTCATATATCTCAATCACACAATGTAATATCTCAACTACACTGGTCATGTATCTCAACTACACCATGTAATATCTCAACTACACTGGTCATAGATCTCAACTACACCATGTAATATCTCAACTATATTGTTCATATATCTCAATCACACCATGTAATATCTCAACTACACTGGTCATATATCGCGCTATGTAATCTCAGGGTAGGCCGATAAATCAGCCCTTCACCCGTTACGATTTTGATGTTGGGGTTAGGGGCTGATTTCACCTATTCATTGAAACCTGCAATTATCCGCAGACACTTTTGTCTGCACATATCAATGTAAATTTCACACACTTACCGGTATTTTTCGCGGCTGTTGATCTCCCGTCGGCTGAAGGGTTCTTTTTGCGATATGTACAGCACATTTCCGAATCAAATCCTACGTTTGACAACTTGTAAATCCAAGCAGAATAACACAACCCTAAAATACCGTTGACATTTCAGTTTCGTGATCACCATACTACACAGAGCAACCAATCCGATGCGACTTCCGCTCGTTCATTAGAAACACTCGGTACGCTTGGTCATGTGACTCGGCTGTTATGCTGGAAAGCGCCAAAGTATGATGGACGAATTGATTGAGTGTATTCTCGACGATTTGTGCTATGATGAGAGATTAAATGTGAAACAACAATTAAAAAAGGAAGCATTGTTAAAATTAGTTGAGGGAAAACATGTTACCGGTATTGCTTTTTTACCGACCGGCTTCGGAAAAAGCCTGATATATATATATATATATATATATATATATATATATATATATATATATATATATATATATATATATATATATATATATATATATATATACTCTTTTCACTATCATCAAGAGAAAGGTAACGTAAATTTAAGAAATGTTGATAAAATGATATTGCTCTTTATTGAGGCGGGAGTTACCTGTATGTGAGAATAGTAATAACTGATTGGGCGAATTGTATGGGTGATAATAATAATATTTATTTGTAATTTAGGCCACTGGCCCAAGATACATATCCATACATCATTTGGTACAAAAAAGATGCCATAGTGCGTACCAAAACAACATCGTATTTATAAAAGTAAAAATTATTGCTTTTTACGGATATAAGTTATATAGTTATATACTGCACAGTATTCAGACAAGGGGATTTAAGGGTGACCATTAAACGTGTGGAGCAAGATTTGTGATGATCTAAAGTCTTGTGTAGCAGGAATCGTTGATAAAATTATTATTATTATTATTATTATTATTATTATTATTATTATTATTATTATTATTAATATTATTATTATTATTATTATTATTATTATTATTATTATTATTATTATTATTATTATTATTGACAGTATGATATTATCATTTTTTGGAGTATTAGGATTAATATGAAGTTATAATAATTTCTTTTGTAGTGGTTTTTTTTTTGTTTTGATATTTAAATCTTGCCAATTTTCGTTAGAAAGTGTTGGATGGATACACTAAGTTATAACATGTAAGACAGAATCTTACTGATTTCTCATGTTGATCTAATATGGGATGTTTTGATTCATATAAAGTATGAATGCCTGTCTACATTTATAAAGCATAATTACAACACAATGCATGAAAATTATTTATCAGCCTTCATAGCAGTGTTAAATGAAAGTGTTCTTTTGTTTTTTTCTAATTAATGCTAGACATATCAGAATATGCTAAAACTAACACATTATTTAGTTTTGTTGAAACAAATAGGGGAAATTTAAGTTGTTAAAGGACAACTTCTATAATATTCAACACATACTCCCATAGTGGTGATACAAACCCTTCTCCACTGATGAAAACCTCTTATATTCAAGCAGGGTACAAATTTCATTCTCTTTAAGTTCATTCTACATACATATTTAACCTCTCTAAACTTGCCACCTCTCTTATCAAGCCAAACTTTTGCTGTCTGTTTAAAGTGACTGCACTGTTTGCAATGCAGTGTTTAGTTTTCTTGTGATGAATTCCAACAAATTATAAACAGTGAGCATGGGCTTTCTGTCAGATAAATATGTTGCATTTAAACAGACACAAACAATCTGCGGATAATTGCAGGTTTCAACGAATAGGTGAAATCAGCCCCTAACCCCAACATCAAAATCGTAACGGGTGAAGGGCTGATTTTTCGGCCTGATCAAGTACAATCAGGATTGAATGTCGCGCGCTGTGATGTCACAATGAAAGCTACGCATAGTGATAAACAGATTCATACTACCCTCTATTGTGACGATTACACTTGACCCGCTTTTATAATGGCTCAAGTTTAGTACATGGCGACCACTGTAAAAGTTTAAAGCGATAGATAATTTTCGCCTGGAAGTTTCTTGGTGACAGTTAAGGTGCAGAGCATTCAATAATCAGGATTGAATAGAATTTGGTTAAAGAAAATAAGTGTTAAATTTTAAAAGAACAATTTATATTTAATTTAAAATGTGTAAATGCGCATGCATTATCCATGTGACATGTACTAAAATAATGTATATACCACTCAGAACCTTTGCCAATGCAAATAAATGTGTGCATCTTGAATAAATACCTTTTTCAGTTAGATGGAATTGTCTGCGCTTCCTTTTGTTGTTCCGCCAATTCTTTCGCATGTTCCTTTAATATGGCCTGATTCTAAGTAATGCCATGAAGCATTAATCAGTTTTAATGTTCACATTTTCAAAGGAGTGAGGTTTTGAATATAGTAGCAGTTTATATTTACTGCATTATTACGTACATGGTAGCACTTTGTATGTACTGCATTGTTAAATACATTGCAGCAGTTTGTACGTACTGCATTGTTAAATACATTGTAGGAGTTTGTACGTACTGCATGATTACATACATTATAGTAGTTTTTACTGCATTATTACGTACATAGTAGCAGTTTGTATATACTGCATTATTAAATACATTATAGGAGTTTGAACGTACTGCATGATTGCGTACATTGTAGCTGTTTGTATGTACTGCATTATTACGTACATGGTAGCAATTTATATGTACTGCATTATTACATACATTGTAGCAGTTTGTAAGTACTGCATTTTTACGTACTCAGCAGTAGTTTGTGTGTACTGCATTTAAGTACATCTTAGCAATTTATACGTACTGCATTATTACGTACATTGTAGCTGTTTGTGTTTACTGCATTATTACGTACATTGTAGCAGTTTATATATACTGTATTATTACGTACATTGTTGCAGTTTGTATCTACTGCGTGATTACGTACATTGTAGCAGTTTGTATGTACTACGTGATTACGTACATTGTAGCCGTTTGTACGCACTGCATTATTACGTACATTGTAGCAGTTTGTAGGTACTGCATTATTACCTACATAGTAGCAGTTTGTATCTACTGCATTATTACGTACATTGTAGCAGTTTGTACGTTCTACATTAATACGTACATAGTAACAGTTTATATGTACTGCATTATTACGTACATTGCAGCAGTTTGTATGTACTACATTATTACATACATAGTAGCAGTGTGTAGGTACTGCATTATTACCTACATAGTAGCAGTTTGTATCTACTGCATTATTACGTACATTGTAGCAGTTTGTACGTTCTGCATTAATACGTACATAGTAACAGTTTATATGTACTGCATTATTACGTACATTGTAGCAGTTTGTATGTATTACATTATTACGTACATAGTAGCTGTTTGTATGTACCACATTATTACATACATAGTAGCAGTTTGTAGGTACTGCATTATTACGTACATTGTAGCAGTTTGTATTTACTACATTATTACATACATAGTAGCAGTGTGTAGGTACTGCATTATTACGTACATTGTAGCAGTTTGTATGTACTACATTATTATGTACATAGTAGCAGTTTGTAGGTACTGCATTATTACGTACATTGTAGCAGTTTGTATTTACTACATTATTACATACATAGTAGCAGTGTGTAGGTACTGCATTATTACCTACATAGTAGCAGTTTGTATCTACTGCATTATTACGTACATTGTAGCAGTTTGTACGTTCTGCATTAATACGTACATAGTAACAGTTTATATGTACTGCATTATTACGTACATTGTAGCAGTTTGTATGTACTGCATTATTACGTACATAGTAGCTGTTTGTATGTACCACATTATTACATACATAGTAGCAGTTTGTAGGTACTGCATTATTACGTACATTGTAGCAGTTTGTATGTACTACATTATTACATACATAGTAGCAGTGTGTAGGTACTGTATTTTACGTACATTATAGCAGTTTGAATTTACTGCATTTTTACGTACATTGTAGCAGTTTGTATGTACTGCATTATTACGTACATTGCAGCAGTTTGTACGTACTGCATTATTACGTACATAGTAGCAGTTTGTATGTACTGCGTGATTACATACATTGTCGCAGTTTGTATGTACTGCGTGATTACGTTCCTTGTAGCAGTATGTATGTACTACGTGATTACGTACATTGTAGCCGTTTGTAGGTACTGCATTATTACGTATATAGTAGCTGTTTGTAGGTACTGCATTATTACGTAAATTGTAGCAGTTTGTACGTTCTGCATTAATACGTACATAGTAACAGTTTATATGTACTGCATTATTACGTACATTGTAGCAGTTTGTATGTACTACATTATTATGTACATAGTAGCTGTTTGTATTTACTGCATTATTACGTACATAGTAGCAGTTTGTATGTACTGCATTTTTACGTACATTGTAGCAGTTTATATGTACTGTATTTTTACGTACATTATAGCAGTTTGAATTAACTGCATTTTTACGTACATTGTAGCAGTTTGTATCTACTGCATTATTATATACATAGTAGCAGTTTGTAAGTACTGCATTATTACGTACATTGCAGCAGTTATGTGTACTGTATTTTACGTACGTAGTAGCAGTTTGTATGTACTGCATTATTACGTACATTGTAGCAGTTTGTATGTACTGCATTATTACATACATTGTAGCAGTATGTATGTACTGCATTATTAAATACATAGTAGCAGTTTTTAGATACTACATTATTACGCGGATAGTAGCGATTTGTATGTACTGCATAATTACGTACGTTGCAGTAATTTATATGTACAGCATTTTTACGTACATTGTATCAGTTTATCTGTACTGCATTATTACATACATTGTAGCAGTTTGTGTTTACTACATTATTACGTAAATTGTAGCAGTTTGTATGTACTGCATTATTATGTACATTGTAGTAGTTTGTGTTTACTGCATTATTAAGTACATAGCAGCTGTTTGTATTTACTGCATTATTACGTACGTTGTAGCAGTTTGTATGTACTGCATTTTTACGTACATTGTAGCAGTTTGTATGTACTGTATTATTACGCACATAGTAGCAGTTTGTATGTACTGCGTTATTAAGTACATTGTAGCAGTTTATGTTTACTGCATTATTAAGTACATAGTAGCTGTTTGTATTACTGCATTATTACGTATATTGTAGCAGTTTATATGTACTGCATTATTACGTATTTAGTAGCAGTTTGTATGTACTGGAATTTTAAGTACATTGTAGCAGTTTATATGTACTGCATTATTACGTACATTGTAGCAGTTTGTATGTACTGCATTAGTACGTACATTGTAGCAGTTTGTATGTACTGCATTATTACATACATTGTAGCAGTTTGTATGTATTACATGATGAAGTACATTGTAGCAGTTTGTATGTACTGCATTATGAAGTAAATTGTAGCAGTTTTGAACTCGCACATGATATGTTGTTTATTCACACGCATACACCGAAAAAGTGTAAAGAAGAAAAAGCTTGTTTGTTAAAGTTCATTATTTATAAAGAAACTATTGCATGTCATGTACTATATTTGGGGAGAATTCGTCATTAAATATTATGTTAGGTGACAAAATAATCACATCTGTTTCTTGTTGTTCTAACCGCTGACACAGAGTTTTGTTACCCATGTGTTATTTATTAAAACAAGGTTTATTCAAACTTTTATTTTTGTATGGCGATTTAAAAGTTTATTATTTCAGAGACAATATTTTACCCTTTGTTTTATCATTTTGTCAACTTTGTTAATACATTTTCTTTGAAAATATAAATTTGTTTATGTAAAACACGTATGCGTCCCCTTTTCGACCTAAAAAATGTAATTTCCTTGGGTAGTCCCAGCTTCGATCTTTAAAGTTTGAATTTATTAAGTAGTCACAGTATAGATTTTATAAATTTTTGAATTCCTTGGGTAGTCTCAAGTTAGACATAAACATTAAACTTCTTGGGTAATCCAAGTTTCGTGCTAAAAGTTTGTTTATATTAAATCTTCACAGTGAGAACATAAAAATGTGAATTTCTTGGGTATTCCCTGTTTCGACCAAAAAAGCTTTAATTTCGTGCGTAGTCCCTGTTTCGACCAAAACGTTTTAATTTATTGGGTAGTCCCTGTTTCGACTAAAACGTTTTAATTTCTTGTGTAGGTATTGTGGGTAAGGACTGTTACAAAGTTTCACTTTCTTTTATCATGCTTATGTTGTATTTTATTTTATTAGATTATATTTTATCAAATGATCACACACATAATAGGCGTATGCATTACAATACGAGACAGGAAATAAGGATTGTATGACCATCGAAATGGAAGTAAACAGCAGGAAAACAATGGGCCATATAAGGCTAGATTATACAGTAATATGCATAAGTTATTGTGTTACATTGGACACCATTCGGATCACGTGATATCAAATTTTAGGTGTAGTAAACATCCTCTTAATCCGTATAGCATTTAGAAAAACTCTCGTAAGAAAAAGAACAAAACAAAGACAAGCATTATTTTATAACAATAACATATAAGTATAGAGGTATATTCCGGCGCTCCTGTATTATCAAATGTTAGAGTTTTATTAACCAATACATCCTGGTCTTGTCTATACCATATGAGTCCATATGGACTACAAGAGTTCAGTACGCTCATTTGCTCAGTATACTTTGCACTTTAACATTAGGTCAGTTGCTGTAAGTTTCAGTGAGCTATGGAGAATCAGTAACTGCTATGTTGATGAATTGGTTCCCCCTCCCCCTCCGATGATAGACGATTGTTGATTGAGGATATTGTTGAAGTGTTCGGCCCATCACTGAAGCATCTTTTCATTATCAGTGATAAGTGTTTCGCTGTTAGCTCTCGTTATTGGAGATTTTCCTTGCGCATGTTGCCATAGATTAGCTTCAAAGCATCACAGACGTTCTTTCTGTCTACGTAGGGCTGAATAACCTCTTCCATATAACTCAGCCATGAGTCTTGCAAATATGTGAGTTTCCTTTGGACACATAAATACATGCACACATACATACATACATACATACATACATACATACATACATACATACATACATACATACATACATACATACATACATACATACATACCGTATATACTCGCGTATACACCGAGAAATTTAGGAAAAAAATAAGGCCTGGAAGAAGGGGGGGGGGCGGTCGGCTTATCTGCGAGTCAAGGTCCATGTCTGAAATTTATAATGCTTTTTCCCCTCGATTTCCAGTATTTATTGTTTCCGTCGATCGCCAAATGAGTTCACGTGCCTAATGATACCACATGGCTAATAAGATTTGTCCTGTCGTGAAGTAAAACAATTTTTTTTTTCTAACTTAAGTGGTAGGATAATGAATGAAAAACATGTTTTAACGTACTTGACGTCTATTTGACAGATGTCCATCCACCAGAAAATACAGCCATACGTGTTATTTGAACCACGGAAATACGTGTATTTTCCAAAAGAACCGCCATATTAGTAATCTCTAGTTAAGTATCTCAACTAATCAGTAATCATTAAACTCTACGGTTTCGTAGAAATGCACGCTAGTTTATTTCAGTGTAAATATGAAAAAAATCTACGCAAACAAAATAAAAGAATTACGATACTGAAGGTATACAGCCATACGTGTTATTTAAACCACGGAAATACGTGTTATTTTCCAAAAGAACCGCCATATTAGTAATCTCTAGTTAAGTATCTCAGCTAATCAGTAATCATTAAACTCAACGCTACTGAAGATATATACGACAAACATTTTGATCGAGAGTTGTAATACATTTACGATAGAAACAATCGCGAGAGGCTCCATTGGGGTTTGTTGCGCGCACGCTTAGGAAGGGTAAATAACATTGCAATATACGAGTCAGCGTGAATAATTGTAAAACAATATAATCTGTTGGATTTCTTTTATAGGTGTTTTAGACGTAATAGGCAGCCACAGTTTATATACTACTGTTGATTGGTTGTTTTTAAAGCAAAGTGGTTTCTTAGCGGTAGAGTGTTGTACAATAGCTACCATATGCTTAATCTGTGGTAGATGCCTCGGGGATAATAGTTTTTTGTTGTTGCACAATGCCAACGACTTTACTAAAATATGCTGACTCTCAGATGTATCGTTTACTGAGATATGGTAGTGGACATGGTTTCTGCTCAAAGTTATAAACTGTCACAATACTTGAATAACGTCCACGCTGAAACCAATCACATGTTGATCAATTGAATCACACTACCGGTAGTTTAAAAAAAAAACATAAACACAAATAAACAACAATGATAAATAATTATCAAATACAAATTGATAATCAACTGTGGAAATAATTACAGGATAAGGTATATAAATAGTACACTACCACTATAAGAAATTATTTCAGTTTAATCTCTCTAGAAGTTTATAGTCAATTCAATCAGATAAAATGAGTAGTATAGAAAGTAAAAGAAAGCGTTATGCTTATGATGTAGCATTCAAACTTAACGTCATTGAATATGCAGAAGCAAATAACAACTGCTGCAGCACGCGAATTTTTGTGAACGAGAAGCAAGTACGGGAATAGCTGCAATTCGTCTACTTGCTATGCAGATGGCGAAAAATAATAAATATATATTGGCAAATTCAAAATTTGTTGCATCAGCCGGCTGGTGCGCGCGTTTTATGAACCGGACTATCGGATGACCATGATGACAATGACGACGTATATGATGAAAGCACGCCCGTAACAGAAGCCGAGTTTCGTAAATTGTTTGGCGAGTCTGATACAGAGTCCGATTTTAAAGGATTCTAAAAGTGATTTTGAACTTTTATAATTCATGGTTTTAGAATGAGGATTAATTAAATTTCCATTAAGACTTAACACTTTAGAATTGTTTTTATTTCAACATATAAATTAGCTTTCTTAATTTCATTTTATTTAATAATGTGATTTGCCTAAATAAACGTATTCAAAACTCACTTTGTGCATCTTGTGATCTACCGGTAGTCTAAAAATTATGGGTCGGCTTATACGCGGGTCATGCACTTTATAACAGTTTTACCGATTCAGTTGGGGGGGGGGGTCGGCTTATACGCGAACGGGCTTATACGCGAGTATATACGTTACATACGCACGCACACATACATACATACATACATACATACATACATACATACATACATACATACATACATACATACATACATACATACATACATAGAAACTCGTGCTGTTGGGGTGTCATACACAAGATAAGATACAATGTATTGATTAGAAGAAAGAAAGACAGTTTAGGAAGATAATGTAATCTCTAATGTATGTGACTGTCCTTATGGGATTAGTTTTGGTTCTTTTAGGGCAAATATTGTTATTCTCTGACAAAATAAACAAATGTGGATTTGTCTGATTTTATAATGTCACCCGAATTCTTGGTTGAACGGTTGGGATTATTTCTAAACTTCTCATAGTAGCCACAATACGAAATAATTAGCTAACAGAAATTATACAAAAATCCAGCCTATGTACTTATACCAAATTTAAACAAATAACAATAATGTGCTTGATTAGACTGCGCTTTTGGTAATGCTATAAAACCATATTAGAGGAAACGGAAAGATCCTTCTCGTTTATATAGCCTTAAAATGTGGACATACTAATTCTACTGAGATTTGATTCCCATATCTTTTCGAATACTTTGATTCCCATATCTTATCGAATACTTTGATTTCAATATCTTTTCGAATAGTTTGAATCCCATATCTTATCGTATACTTTGATTCCCCTATCTTATCGTATACTTTGATTGCCATATCTTATCGTATACTTTGATTCCCATATCTTTTCGAATACTTTGATTGCCATATCATTTCGAATACTTTGATTCCCATATCTTTTCGAATACTTTGATTCCCATATTTTATCGTATACTTTGATTGCCATATCTTTTCGTATACTTTGATTCCCATATCTTTTCGAATACATTGATTCCCATATCTTTTCGAATACTTTGATTGCCATATCATTTCGAATACTTTGATTCCCATATCTTTTCGAATACTTTGATTCCCATATCTTATCGTATACTTTGATTCCCATATCTTTTCGAATACTTTGATTCCCATATCTTTTCGAATACATTGATTCCCATATCTTTTCGAATACTTTGATTGCCATATCATTTCGAATACTTTGATTCCCATATCTTTTCGAATACTTTGATTCCCATATCTTATCGTATACTTTGATTCCCATATCTTTTCGAATACTTTGATTCCCATATCTTATCGTATACTTTGATTCCCATATCTTTTCGAATACTTTGATTCCCATATCTTTTCGAATACTTTGATTGCCATATCATTTCGAATACTTTGATTGCCTCGGCAATAACTAGCGTTTGTCACTGTGCGTAAAGCACCAAACCAAGTATTTGTTATCATAGGTGTTCACTTGAAATCTCACTTGTAGTATTAACTGGAATGAGAAATAATTGAAACTTTCTAAACCAAACTAACATTTAAGTAAAGATGATGTTTCAACAGATAAGATACGCTGTTGCCTAATGAAATTAGAAACAATATACGCAACAGAATCAGTCAGCTTTTCTGAAAACATGTATTTTTATTAAAATTTAAAACAGTATTATTAAGAAAATATTATATAAAGTTTTGAATAATGTTGTGTGTAATATAAATCGAAACAGGAAGTAATGACTGTACGATTATCGGGAATGGAAAGTATCATCCGGAAAACAAATAGCCGGGTGTGTCTAGATTATGGGATAGTATGCATGAATTATTGTATCATATTGGACATGATTCATCATCATGATCTTTATCTTTTCTGTGGAAAATTATGTAATATAACAATTTTAATGAATAACTTGATTCTAATTAAAGTTAAACAAGAAATAACTTTAAAAAGATAAAGAACATAACAAATATAAACATTTTTATACACAAATAGGATACAAATTTAAAAGTATATTCACACGCAACATGGCCTTGTATTTTTCTTACAAATAAGGAAAGATGCAAGTCAGATATGACAGAAAGAAATATAAACAATTGAAAGATATAATTGTACACGAATTTCCTCATTTGGTAATTATCAACCAGTTTACATATACCTAAAAAGGGATTATGCATCATGTGTCACACACTATGGTCATGTGATGAGCATAATTTAGTGATTTATAGTCTATGTCCTGGACATTCATATTTTCTTATAAAAGGGAAATTAACTAGTCTTTACCAGAAGCCTGTTCCAGGATGCATGACTGTGGTCTTTCTTATCGTCATTTTCTCCTCAAAACAACCTGCTGTATTGCAGAAAACCAAAGTCAAAATAAACATATTGTACCACGTAAACATAGATACACGCTCTGTATAACACACGTACGTTTACAATTAGTTTTATCGACAGACAGATCAATGTTATCGAGTCAACATTTTTTTATATTAGGAATAGTTTCTGCACCTCCGCAAAAGCATGGGCATGACGTCAAGTGAAGATAAGATCGTTGTATCTTTCCTGTGCTTGTATTATATGCTAAATACTGAACTTACATGTTTTGAGAGCAATATTCTTAAATATATATGTACACTAACTGATATATCCTAATATGAATAAATCATATTTCAAAATATATATATAATTAATTTTTTTTCTGTTGTAAGATATAACATATTCTTGTAGTGTCCATTGGAAATTACAAATAGTTATGAAAGTCCCAACAAATATTTATGAAATGTATATCATAGTCTCATAAAAAATTACAAATATTTTTTAATAATCCCGGATAAAATCTAGCTCACACAATGATTGTTTTGTTGGATTTTATAACGGTGCAAGAAATGCAGTATTTGAATTTGTAGACTCATATGTTTGTAGTATGACACAGAAATTATCTTAAAAATACACGATGTTCAACGATAATCTGAAAGTATTATGTTAGTGTTATGCATCGACATTTTATGTTAAATGTAAACCCATGTATATTTTGACAATTTTATTGCAGCCTTTATAACTTACCTGGCATGTTTTCCCCCATGTTATGATGATAGTTTACATTCATCTTTGGTTGTTTCAGCGATTATATTATGGTTACGTGATGTTATCATTCTATCCCAAGGTCTTGCCCTCATTTACTAAAACTTGACATGAAATATAATCACGTGGCATGTCGTCGACAAGAAATTTACCCAATAGAAATATTCTTACCTTATTGACAGTGAAGCAGAATAAGATTGTTATAAATACATCTTGGACAATGTTCTTCCAGTCGGACCAAATCAATGCCAGTTTCGGGCGTAAACAGGGACATATTTATTCTAATGAACCAGGGCTAGAACATGCACGTTTGGTCAAACTGTTAAAACGCACCATTTGTTTGAAATATGCAATTTGATGCCAATAGTCTTATTCAAACATTGGACATACATGTGCTGTTTGAGTACAGGTTTTTCGTTGTAACACACACACACACACACACACACACACACACACACACACACACTGAAAATGCTGCATTTGTACAATTGGAGCAAGATCCTTCCAATGAAAATGCTGCAATTGTACACTTCGAGCAATATTTCCATCTCTTAGGTAATATTCATTGCGCGAAATATTGACCAGATTTCAAATTGATATATCGATTTCTCTCATTGCTATGTTTGCAATTTAAATTTTTAAAACTGAACAACCAGCTAGCATTAAATATTAAAGTACAGTAATAATAATGTGATTTCTTCAGATCAAGAAACTTGTCCATTTCCCAAATGAATGATCTGAATTTTATTTGTATCTTCCATAATAAAAAACATCAGTGTGTCAATTTTTAAAGGAGAGTTATTTGTCATCCTATTATCTATATTGGCCTTTATTTAACATCTTTACCTTTCATTTTTGATCTTGCTGTAATACTACATGGTTACGAATTTTCCGAAGAGTTTACTTTCGTTAACTGTTTTGTGCATATATTAATTTTATAGCTTTAAACTTTACTTTTTAATTGGCACCATATGGTAATTACTGTGCCGTGAAACATACATACATACATACATACATACATACATACATACATACATACATACATACATACATACATACATACATACATACATACATACATACATACATACGTGTGACATAAACACCAATGTTGTCAGGACTGTCATAAGGAATATAAGATTAATTGTTTTAATACAAAGTTGAAGAAATCTAGACTTTGACTATATATATGGGCTTTACATTGATTTCGGAATTGTGGTGTAACTTAATTTGGTTTGGTTGTGGAGAAAACAAAACATTCTTCTTTTAGAACAGGTATAGTGTAGATACATTTGGACCTATCATACAGCAAAAAGTGCTAGTTAAATGAGTGCTCCAGTTTTCACACGTTACACATCGTAAAAACCGGAACATTTAAAATAGACCAATCAGATTTAATCCTCCACAGAGCGATAAATACATTGTCGGAAGTTGTATAGATATAAATACTGACCCATTCAACAGCTTTTAATTCAACGTGTCTTCCTTACTACAGTATTGCACATTATAGTTGGAGAAATTGAACATCATTTTGAAGCTGATTTTTATAGTGACACAAAAAGTAAGTAAATAAGTAAGTAAAAAAGTAAATAATTAATTAAGTTAGCAAATAGGACATCATTACAATAGTAATAATAGTAGCTATTTCTTTTGAGAACTATTTTTTAAGAAATGCTGTCACGTGATGTATTGTGATCATTAACATTTTTGAATTATATTCCTGTATCATCATATGGTAGATATAGTTTTCCTATAGTATGTGCAGTTTCATATTTGTTTGTATTACCACATATTAAAATATCACTTTCTGTGATTCTGACTGGTCCAATTAAGGCCATGAAATTATTGTGCAGTATCCTCTTTACTGATTAGCTGGGATCGTGGAAAAAACGTTTTGTTTTTAAAACCCCGCCTCCAGGAGTGTTTGGCTTTGAATGAACATTTTTGGCGGCCATTTTTTTAAAAACTCGACTCCCGAAAGAAATTGAGGAAACCTAATCTCGGATGTCTGATTATGGATATGTTACCCGCCACATTGATTTTTAATGTCATGTATACCAATATCATAATGAGAAAAATGGCATAAAACTACAAAACAAGAACAAAAATAAGAAGTAAAACAAAGGGTATTGCTTATTTGATGGTGGGGTGGGGAGAGTGAAAGGCATAATTGTAATATAGATATAGAATCCACCGTATATACATACGGGGTATAAATGTTAACTTACAGAAGTAAATAAACTTATCTCTGTTCACATAAGAATTTGGACATAAATCGGTCTCCTAACTGACAGAACTTTATCCAACTACAGCATCTTTACGCAGTATATATGGGATGCAAATAAAACTAAAAAATTTGTTTACGTCTTCTGTACAGTCTATTGTTCCAGTCAAATACTGCAAATATCCGGTCACAAATTCATGCAGTAAATGTGGGAATTTATCTATCCAGTAATCCTCTTTCACATAAAAATCACAACAATGTAATGTTTAGTTCTGCAAGTGACATTTTAGGGTAAACATGTACTATATGCCTACTGTGTACCAAATCAATGTCGAATCACATAAAAATAATCCTTCTGTTTTGAAAAATGATTTTGTCTTTATAAAATGTTATATGTATTTGGATGGAATCTTTTTCTTTCATTTATAGTTTGTAAAAATGTACAAACTATCTTTTTGCTAGTTCAACTTTGTTTGGGACTGTATTTTATAAACAACAAATGAAAGGTGCATCGTCTGTCAGAATGAACGAAATTATTCGTTCGTTTTTCTATCTAGATAATTTCCACTGAAATAAAAACTATGTGATAAAAAGAATCTCAAATGGGTAATGATTTAATATTAAATTTTTTAAACTCGTTGAATATCGTCCAGCTTTGCTCGACAAGGCTCGCAAAAGCTGGACATTATTCATCTCATGTCATAAATTCAATATTATTAAATCGTTACCCATTTGAGATCCTCTATTTATGTCACTGAGTGGTTATATATATATATATATATATATATATATATATATATATATATATATATATATATATATATATATATATATAATTTAATAAACATCTAGGGTATGCGCCATTTGTATATACCATTCCATTTTAAGAATTCATTAGGTTTGTATGACCTTGTTTGATCATGGGAATCGGTGTTGGGGAACGTAAAGTGATATCCCTTGATTATACAAGAAAATGTTTGATAAAACTTGGCAGAATTGTTATAAAATAAAAAAATACTATCGTACAAGTTAGAGAATTTTTTAATTCTTACTCTGCAGATATTTGAATCCAAGTCCGCATGTAAACTGCACCCATCTAATTGCCTGCATGAAGCTATTCCATATACCATCACGACTAAGCACGCATGCACCAAAAAATGATGTACAAAGTCGGTAGTATCGTGTGTAGCAGAGATACTCGCATGTGTACACAGTAATTAATTCTCATCTAACTACAAATATATTCCGGATTCATGCGAAACTAAGCTCTAACGAAAAACATTATAGAGAATTACAAATATATACCAGACAGAGCGGAAAGCGTAAATGCCTTGATTCTGTAAAAGAGTACATGGTAATACTCGGCGGAATTATTATATTTATGCAAATAATACTGTCATACAGGTTAGAGAAGTTATATTTTTTTCTCTGCGGAGACTGGAACCCAGGTCCGCGGGAAAACGGCACCCATCGCCTTGCCTGCTCACTCCAGCCCTTTACCATCCAACTAAACATATCACCCCAAAATTATATTTCAAAGTTGGTGGTATAGTCAATGGTGCGCAGCAGACACACTAAAAATTAACTCTCATCTAACTACAAGGTCATTCCAGATTCCTGCGACGAATGCATGGTATGTAGAATTAATTATAGTGAAGTACAAATATGAATGGCTATCCTACCATCTTTGTTTCTACCATCTTTGTAGTGTGTGTGTGTGTGTGTGTGTGTGTGTGTGTGTGTGTGTGTGTGATATGAAGCTAGTGTGATGGTTTGTACAAATCCTTTTCAAAAATCTTTGCTTATCTCCACAGAACAACAAAATGGCGAAGTGCCCGTTAGCGGCTACGGCAAGGCGAGTGTATACTCTGTCCAGTGTCAGTCTCACGCCTGCTCGCCTTCCGCCCGGTCCTCGGGATATTCCTATTATCGGTCAGGCTATCAACCTCAACCCAGATAAGGCACACTTGCAATTCACAGAATGGAGAAAACAATATGGCGACCTTTATATATTCAGATTGCTGGGTAAAAATTGTGTTGTACTGAACCACCCAGAGATTGTGAGGAATTTGTTTGCAAGGAAAGAGTTTCTAGAAGTAACAAATGACAGACCGTGTGGATTCATGGCAAAATATGTATTGAATGACTCCCAAGATGTTTTATTCCGTCAGTATGACGACAGACAAAAATGCCTGAAGGAGACTGCAGTAAATTTCATAGAGAATCACACAGCCAAAGATGAACAGTTTTATCAACAAGTGTCAGTCGAAATCCAACAATTTACTGCAGGACTGCGAACACATATGCACAAAGATATAGATTTGATGGAATTCATTGATCCCTCCATATCCAGACAGGTTGCCTTAATGGTATGTGTAACTTTTGGATTTTGTACAGCTTGTTAATTGTTAATAATGCACATTTTCTTTGCTTGTGTAATGTTTGCAGATTGTTTCTTATCTAACTTATTCGTCAGCATATATACTGTACGTCAGAAAAAAGAAGAAAAGTTTGAAATTAGTAGAGAAAGGAAACAATTTAAATTGCTAATTTCTAGTAATGATAACAATTATTATCTTTTGCAAAATTTTACAATCTGACAGCTTATACATCATTCTTTCTTCACCGTAAACAAGTCTACAACAGTACATGCATTGATAACTAAGTGCACATGACTTCTCTTGATTTTACAGCTGTGTGGCAAGCTTCTATCTGATACGGATCCCGCAATGACAAGTTTTCTTGGGTTTGAACACGCGGCCAACGAGCTTGGGAAAGTGAAAAACCAGATGGCACTGTCAGCATGCCCTTTTTTAAGACACGCGCCAGGTAAACTTGGGGGAACCTTCCGGAAACTGGCAGAGGACAGAGAAAAACTACTAAAATTCTTCATAACTGACACCAGACAAGGGACCGACAAGGTAGTAGAGCATACGTGACAGCAGTATATCGAAAGCACATAATTAAAAATGACATATTTGCATATGAAGTTTCATTTACATTTATTAAAATTTACACTGCATGACAATTGGTAACAAACATGGCTCAGGGAAAAGAAATGTGCTAATTATTTAGGTGTGTTAATGCACGAATTCAGAAACTATATAGGGAGGGAGTTGTCAGTTTGCATTACTTATGAACACATCAATAATTTAGCATGAAAACAGAATATTAGATGAACATACCTCTGTGTTTTAAATTTATCCAGAGATTTAAGATTTCCAAAATCTTTTGTGCTGTCAAAACTTGTATTGCCAAAACGAGGATCTCACATTTTACAGTTTGTTTTTACTTGCTTTTTTTCTCAGTTACGATGCAAGGGTTTGGTAGATGCCCTGATGGAGAAAGCGCTGAAAGAAAAACAGACAAATGAAGATTGGTTGAGTGAGACTTTTATTCACGGCGTTGTCATGGATATGACGCCTGCAGGTACCATATTTTCTTTCATTGTGTATTATGGATTTTCAAATGACCTTCCTTAGTGACCGCGTGGTCATTGTTGTCGTTTGTTATTCTAATTTGAATGATCTTTGGTAAAGTTATCACTTTTCAGAATTGGACATTATTTGCGTTATAAAGCAAAAATGTGTTTATCAACTAAATCCTCTGAAAGCTAACAACCTTTAATTCGTTTTGCTATTAAAATTTCTTCAATGGTTTATACACATGGAGTTAAGAAGTTTGAAGAGTTTGATTTGCGCGTTACTTTTAAAAAAAAAAAAACTTTTAAAAAGCTTTATAATCGCTACAAATCAACAGAACAAATATACCGTTTTCACCATATGGTGTATAGTTGGGCATTCAAGTGGATCATTGGTTTACCCGTGGTCTTCACTAAATGCTCTTTGCTTTCTGTACTTTTCACTTGTAAAAAGGATTTCACACTTGACCCAGCCAGATTGCACTGATCAAATATCTGTTTCAGCTAGGATTTCCTGTGTTGCATCCATCTATTGACGGCATACGTTGTATATTATGTTTGCAAATACTTGCATAGGAACAAAGATTTTAATATGTCTTGTCAATGCGTAGTTGCATTTCCTCTTGGTTCAACCAGGAAAAGTGGATTTACTTCAACTTCTGGGCTATTTTTATAAATATAAAGATAATATTTATCACTGATTGTCAGTGTGCCATAATGCAGCTTAATACGAATTTATCTGCAATATCTTCCGCAATAGTTGCTTCATGTATGTATCTGCATAACTAATTTTCTCGATTTAATAGGTTTCACACTTTATCTTTAGAAATTTATATTTAGTCTTAAGCTATCGTAGTTGATGTGCCAATAGTCTTGTTGTACAGCAATGAAATAATCCAGATTATCTTTAAACAGTCCTCAATAATCCCAAAGTAGCGTTGTAGTCTAAAGCCTCAATGTGACTTTGTAATTCCAATGAATTCACATTAATCGTTAGTCTCAAATTATATCTAAAAACAACTAAACGTGATTCCACAAACTGATATTAAAATATGAATCAATAATTTTATTTACAACAACCTTACATAAAATGTAAGACAAATTAAAAATACCAGGATGTAAGTCATACGTTCTTTTCCAGAATATTCTATGTTTCTAAATGAGGCTTGATTTGAACTAAATTGAAGTAAGCATGCTGTTTACAGATGACCATTTTTGGCATTATTTTAAACTAACGTCTACAATGATAAACAAACATTAAGCACACAGTATAAATTAAATGTATATAACAATGTATTCGGAGACAACTTTATCTTTGAGTTTCTAAGGCACATCAAACTTCAGATGTGTTTTCTTCCATGACATGATTAATACTCGCTGCATGGCGTTTTTGTAGGGAAGATGGGAATATTCCATCCTGCTGTATTCCATCGGCTTAGTGTGAAATGGAGTCAAATAGGTAGGAATATTCCTGTCTACCATTTTGCATTGATATTCCAATTTGTTTAAAAATCTTCAACGAAAACAGCAACCATTGAGCGATTGTAGAGCTGCTGGTTTTCTCCGATCTAAAATTTAATATCCTTGGAGTCCGGTTAAAGATCATAAACAAAGGTGGATCCTATGGGTGGGTGGTACAGACAGACCACCACCACCATCCCCTCCATCAAAAAAGAAAAATGAATAAGAAGAAAGAAAATGAGCGCGAAACAAAAGAACGCTTCGTAGTGAGTTTTCTTTACAGTTAAATGGTTTCCAGAGCATGGGTAATCACTAGATTCGCAACCTCTTAAGGACGACGAAAGTACTTAAGAGAACCACGAAGCTACCTTATGAGAACGAAGAAGCCATTACACATTTGTTGGATGTTACAGACAGTTACATCCATAAACTTCATCCGAATCGTCCTTGAAATCAGTTGGAGAGTACCCTTAGAGCGCAAGGATTTTAAAGTGATTTATTTTGCTGGTGTCAATATTATTTCCCAGCTCCAATATTTAAACGTGTTAGTTATTTGCCTATGGTACGTCAAACAAATACATATACTGGTGTTCGGTGTGCTGCATGTGCAACAACAGAACATTCTATAGAATGCTGTTTTGTCTCTAGGTTGGCATACAAAAAAAATGTATTGACTTGTTCAATAAAAACTCGTATTTGAAAGCAATTGCAGCAGTCTTGTTTGGTCATTGAGATGTTCTTTTATAACATTCTTGATTAAAGTTGTTTGTATTTAAAATTGTGTTATTGTATGTGTATTTTTGATGCAATGTGTGTCAATTAAACCAAAGCGTTTGTATCCAACGTTTCAAGTTCGAGCTTAGCTGGTCGTAGCGGAGTAAAATATTACAGTAGCAAGTCACTGCTGGACTGTTCCGGCCGAAATACATATTGGATTATGTGGATTATGTAATGTTCTCAATAGAGGCCGACCGAAATTTGGTTTCAGTTTCGGTTTCGGCGCCGAAAGTTGGCAAATGGCCTCTTTCAGCATAGTTTCTGCTTCGGCCGAAGCCAAAAAGTTAGTTTTCGGTCTGCTTTCGGTTTCTGCCGAAACTGATATTAACTTTCGGTCATCAGCCGAAGATCTATTTTAACTTTCAGAATTCAACGCCAGTGCTGCGTCTATTACTTAGCTTGTCGGCCAGTCAGTCGGCGCTAGGCAATTAGATATTTAACCAAGTCCTTACTGCAAGCTCAGAATGATTACTTCTAGATTCGTTTTTAATTAGCGTAGCATTGCATCATGACCCAGGCCTATTTAATAAATCTTGTGTTTGGCAATTTCAGTTTATCTTTAGGTTTCGGTTTTGGTTTTGGCTGAAGGTGTAGTTAAACTTTCGGTTTCGGCCGAAAGTCAATTTATAACTTTCGGTCTGGTTTCGTTTTCGGCGAAACCTGAAATTTAGTTTCGGTCGGTCTCTAGGTCTCAATAGCTAAATTCAACCGTATCGACTGATCTTTTCATCTCCACAACAGATCTCATCGGTATTCTATCCATCAATTGCATCGATTGTTTTCAAACTCTCACGGTTAAACGGCAGTTTTTCTGTTACCTATCTATCCAGTGGCTGATACACACTTTCTTAATCTGCAGATTCATGCTTTCAGAATGAATGAATAGTTAGGATTTAAAGTGAAACCGGCCACTAGGGTCATATGTTCACTATTTTGCACTGCCATTTATTTACATGGAATGGTGTCACATCTTCCTGGCGTTTATGCGCACAGAGTGCGCTATTTAATTTGGTCGTCATATCATACCCCTAAAAAGGGGCTAATTATATGAATGTTAGACCTGGGTGAGTGGGAATAGACTCAACCTATCAACCAATCGAAAGTACGAACGCTTATTCCAAATTCAATCCAGTTTTTCTAGTGGATTTCCCTATGCCAAAATTGTGTAAGCCACCGATGCAATTCATCAAATGATAGAGTTGAAGAATTAAATTACGTTCCTATCTATGCCAATCTTCTAGTACAAAAGTGTACATATTATAACGATTTATTTTGCTGATATGACTAAACGTCATTTGAAAGGTAGCCACTGTTAGAGCAGATTAGATTGTTAATTTTGAGCGGTGGGTCCGAAAATGATCAAGTTAGGCTTTTTGGATAGAGCTTGTCAAGGAGGGTTTCCGTAACCAAGTGGAAGACCCTTTTAAGGCAATGAAAGACAAGAGCCCTAAAAAGGACTTTTTTCTTTTCTTTTTTTTGGAGAATCCGATGATCACTTGTTAGTGACCGATTATCCCTCTGCTCCTGTGGTTGGCCCCTGTATAATTCTTGAGTGTCTTGTTTGACCCTGTACTCACTCGATGATTCCCTGTATACATCTTGGGTGTCTTGTTTTGGATTCTTACTCTAAACATCCTTGCTCCCTCTTCAATTTGCTTCCGTATTTTTCCCTATCAATTTGGAATTCTTTGTGCTGTTTTGTGTAGAATATATAACCCCATATGACAACTATTTGCATTGTTAGTTAATGCATGATGTTATTAAGTTACTGCAAGGCCTGATAGTTTGGGGTTAACTATCTTTATTGTGTATGAATTTGAGGTCATTTTCTAAATTAGCATAGTGTTGCTGGGCCTAATAATCTTGGGTTTGAGACTACATTATAAGATCTAATTTGGGGTCATAACCTATGCATATATGATGAGGTTTTTAGCTGCAACATTGTGTCGCTGGACCTGATAGTCTTGGTTTTGAGACTACCTCATACACTCTAGTTGGGACCATAGATAGGGGCGCGTGTTAGTGGTTATACTTTAACCACAGCGGTATCGCGTATTTAGGGGCCTATACTACCTTCGTAATATTAAACTCAGTTATGAGATGTTGTCAATGGGGTTATATAGAAGGAAGAATTTAGAAGCATAAGAGAAAAAAAGAGAGGTAAGACGCTTGCCTTTTTGATTGTATAACTGGTAGTTAATATTACTCTTGATGTTTATACCTTTATGTATTTCTTTTATTTTAGGTTTATTTTTATTATTCCATGTTATTTTACCATTCCAGTAGGTTTGGTTGCTCTGGAGCCGCCATGGGAACGTTATACCCAGCGTAGTGTAGGTGGGCTCCCTTAAGGGTAACGAATCCCTTTTGGCCCCGTACGCTTCCCTCCCCTTAGAACAATATTATTTTATATGCATATTTAGGTACCAGTAAAACATTCATTTCATTTATGGATGATATGGTGTTATACTTATATTCTATCTATTAGCCCTGTAGTTCTAAGAAATTCAATTATATTATAGTATGTTCTTTGAGGGTTTTTGTTGCATAATTGAATTATTTCTGGATATGTACTTGGTGCGGCAAGTTCTAATTGTTTAGTTATAAATAGGTCTCTTTCTTTTTGCGTATTGTTACAGATATTGAATATATGGTACAGATCTTCCGGTACGTTACAGTGGAAGCAGTTGATGTGCGGA